>JAPYZT010004341.1:0-10541 GCA_030522965.1 Tryphoninae sp. A BG-2022a | reverse complement strand
GCGACGATACGCACGTGTTGTTGACTCGTGTTGACTGGTCGTCGCTCCAGAGCAAAATATGATGCTTCTGCTCTGATTTTAATTCCTCGCCGTCCAGCTAATTGCCCCAGCTGACGGAGATTTAAATTTCCCTCGTGCTAAATCTCGGGCCCTTGCGTCCCGGTCCTCTTGGCCCAGCCAAGGTCTGCTTTCGCAGGTTGAGAACGATCTGCCCTCTTGGACGAAATTTTGGCCTTTTATATCCGAAAATCGTCCGTCCTTGTCCGATTTTCGCTTGTTAACTTTATCTTTATCTAGATCAGAAGGCACGCGCTCTCTATCTCTTAAAGGCGCTGTATGTATGAGAGAGAAAATGCTATAGAGGTCTCGGTAGGAAGACAGAGACCATGCTACAACTTGCTTCTTTTTTATTCTCTCTATACGAGAATATATATCGTTTTTCGTGATGTACCAAATCGAATAACTGTATAATCTTTTCAGTTATTATGAATATATATATATAAAAAGGTACATGTCGGGACTGAATATACATCGGGTATCGAACGTATACGTAGCTTTACAATACCATTTATATGTGTACATACGTATTAAAATTATGATGTATATGTAAATATTAATAGTATAAACAATTTTTCAATTTGTAGGTAAAACGGTTAATAGTAGGACTGCTACTTAATAGGCCCAATCATATAATATTGCGGTGCATTAATACTAAAATAAATAGATGCATAGACAAATATAAAGATTTATTCACTTTCAATGTTATACATTTTAAAAAGCAAATTTGAACACGCAGGTTTTATAAAATTGTGACTAACTGCTTTTTATTAACATACTTAAACATAAGTATTTATGTACTTCAAGGTAGCCGAAATAGAACATGCAGAAAACGAAATTGAACACACAGGTTCTATAAAATTGCGGCCGACTACTTTTTTTTTATTTGGTTGTTGACCCAGGTTTTTATTGAAGCAACACTGCGGGCGTTCATACTCGTACACTTATTTCGATTGATAACATCTTGGATATGCTTGAAAGAAGGTAGCTTTTTTTGTTCGAGGAAATCTTTGAATTCTCGTAGAGCGATCGTTTTCTCCTCGTATGTCCAACGCACACGTTTGCACGTCCCGTAAGGGGAAGCTGCATAAAAATAATCATGAGTGACAAACCTTCGGCTGTATAAAAATTTTGATCAACACAATTCCAACGTAATGGCGTCTTTAATGAAACTGCACTTTGGAAAGACATGTCGCTAGAAATAATTTTTTTTATTTATATTTTCATATTGCCTGCATTAGCTACCAAATCCACCATTACGTTGAACTCTTATCAATTGAACGTACAGTCTTGCCGAAAAGTATTAGACTATTTAGTACGTTGGCATAGGACCTGTTTTTTGCCAAGATATACAATTTTTGGAGGTGGCCTTATACTTGTTAGCAAGACTGTAGTGTGAATTGTTTCTCTTTTCTTCGAAGAATATAGTGATCTGTAAAAACGTTTTCTTACTTGAGCGAGTTCTTCGAGGTTTTTTACCGTGTTCAGACCATTTATTGCTTGAAGCTTCTGCTAAAGAATCGTGCAATGGAACGACTGTGTCATCTCCATTTCCTTCAACTGTTGTCGCATTTTTTCTAATTTCAGAGGGAGAATCTTCTTCGCTATCTGTTTCGTCGCTAGAATCATCATTTCCTTGCCCTTGAACGATTTCCATTAATTTTGACATTTGGATTATATCATGCATGATAATCGGTTGCCGATAGTGATCTTTATGAATGCGTTCTGCATGGCCCATAAAGTCTGCTAGATTTGATACCTCCTCATCGGTGAGGTTAAAGTTCACACACATCGTTGCAACGTGTTTCCTTAACGTCGTTGCTCGTAGCGCTTCTGGTTTCGAAGCATCACATTCTACAGCGTATCGCCTCATCAATTGACAAGCGCGGAGATATTTGTGGTCACCTTTGACGTTTCCTCTGATCCCAAATACGTATGGATTCTTCGCATCAACTTTTGCTTGACTTCGGAGGGCTAATATAAGCTCGATATACTTGAGGATCTTTTTGTGTACTAGGACGGGTACGGTACGATTAAGTTTTCCTCTAATCTCAAAGCGAACGTAATTTTCAGCCGCTTGGGTTTATTCCGGTGTGAAATTTTTATATGCGTCGCCAATGTTGCTTGCATTAATAATCTCAGAATTTAAAAAATGATTTATTAAAATCCGTTCCATTTCTCCCGGACGCCGTCAATTGAAAAGTTGAAGTGCCACCAAAGTCGATGATGCCAAATCCATTCACGAAGTCTCCAAGAATTTTGTCATCAACGCATCGTAATTCTTTTGGATTTTCTTTCGAAGAAAAACCTGCAATTTCTGGATATCATTGGTCGACGGCAATACTATCTTTTTTTATTGTTTTCGCTGGGTGTAAGTTTCAAGTGCTGTATGAGCAATGCTCGATGAATAATCTTCGGTCAGAAGTTTTAAAAAATCTTCCGCGTAAGTTTGTTTTTGTTTATCCTGCCGTTTGATCCACTCAGATATACAAAGCTTTCCTATCTGCTTAATTAATGTACCGATTGATGTTGCGAGAGACGGCACTGCAAATCCAGTTTCGCTTTCGTTGAGACCGGCGAGGGACTGAATACTCCGTATGGTAGCGTCGTAGTTGATAGGGTAGAAGAGACTAAAAAAAGTCGTGAACGCGATCTGTCTGTTTACGCATTTCGATGAGAAATCGGCCTAGTTGGCGCAACGTTTGGCGAATCATATCGAAAAAATGTGGATCTTGATATTTTCGACACAGTTTGTTGCCAAATAATATAGCAAGCTCATCATATCTAATAGTGTTAACTACTTCATCCTCGTGCATAGAGGGAAAAACGCGTTGTCGAAGAATATTGCTCGCTTCGTGATGAATACGACCTGTCTTGAATTTAGCACGATATCTCTGCTTGCTTTACCTTTCGATCGTTTCGCGCAGCGCCGTACATGATGGCATAGAGATGTTTTTGCGTAATCACCGAAGCATGAAGGACACGTAGCAAAATCAATTGCCTTTTTACCGTACCGAGCATTTGGTCGGCGTATAACTTTGAGCTCCCCTGTATTAAGAGCTCCATTTGTATTAAAAGTGAAGTGCCCCTTCCTGCGAATTTTCGCCATAATTTTCCTCCCTTCATCGGAACCCTTAGGGTAACTCAAATATTCTGCGACTTCTTCCTCAGTCTTGTGCCGACGTGCAACATGACGACTAAGTTTGACTTGCTCGGTGTTACAGTACGCGCAATAATCTTTTTTTGATCCAGATTCAGCCGTCACGACATGCATGTTCTCGTTATCTGGAGCACTATGACCAACAATATTAATGCCATGCAGCGAATTGACGTTTTTTGCTAAATTGTTGGATGAAGTAGAAATATCGATCGTATTTTGCATTATGATTTCCTGAGATCTCAATGCAGTAACTGCATCTCCATCGCTTTCATCAGATTCAGAGGACTCTGGTATATATTCATATTCATCGGAAGATTTTGCTTCTTCATATCGTATGGGCATTATGGATGGGCCTTCATCTTAAACCGAACAAAAATAAATTCCTATATAAGCGACCTGGTATATGAATTAATAACAGTCTTTATAGTACATAGTCTGTATATTCCATATATTACCTTCTTTAATCGCGTTATCAATAGAAGGGTACCTATTTTCTTCACTGGCTGTAATACTGTTCCCTTCATGAGTAGGTCGCAGCTCCAGCGATTTTAAAACTTCTTGGCCACTTGGGATTTCATAATTCGGAATTTCGTTGCTCCACATCGAATTATTAACGGACATAAGTAGATTTGCCGTATCCGTCAGAGACGAATTGATTTCTAAAATGCACGTTTGTATAAATATTTTATATTATTTATATCTCATGTAAAATCTTTATTGATTTTACATACATTTTTTGTTATTATTATATTATTTTTTACATAGTGTCGTCTACATATATTTTTTTATGTCTTTGAACATATATATCATGGGGCTCAATTATTGTTGGTAGTCGTCTATGTTTATAACTGTTAATTGCTAGTAATGAAGAATTACTAGAAATTAACAGTTTGATAATTGACAGTGTCAATTTAACTCACCTTCCGGTAAAAATTGGATTGATGATAATGTATGCACATTTTCCAAACGTTCCGAAGTGTTCATTTCGCCGACGTTGAGGTCCCACATTTCTGAGGAACCGTTTTCTTTCAGAAAACTAACTCGTCTTTCTTCAATAATAACGGGCTTTTTTCGGCCTTCGACTTTACCACTATCTTCGCCTATTGGAATGAATCGAGTAAAAATAATAAGATACCGGTTCACAAAATATTTCGATCAAATTATTCTATTATGTAGTTAATTATTCACAATTATCTTAGCTCAAAAATGAAAATAATAAAAATACCTGCGACCGGTGAACATAACTATTATTTTTTTTTGTAAAGTGTACCTAAATTTGCATTGGATGTGAACAATACGTTGTTTAGATCATAAGCCTCCGAGCACGCGCCAGTAAAGGAGAGTTTTATTTCTGATATGGGATCATTATTAGGCCCAGACCAATCTTTTTCCTCCAGTTTATTATTCTGATTTTGATTCGCAGTATCCGGGATATCTTGTTCTGAAGCCGATTTCAATACGTGTAACTAATATATGTTCATAAAACTGTATTGTTGATTTTATCCACGATTATATTATTGAATTATATAGTTAAGATAGTTAATTTTTGGTAATTATGTGAATTCAAATACAAAAGCGACACATATACCCGTGGTCAATCAAAGTCACTATTATGATTCATATTAAGATTCATATTACCTGGGTTCGTGTTGGATTTGATCAATATGTTTTCATTGATAACATGAGCCTCCGAGCAATCGACAGTAGCAAAGAGTTTCTCTTCTAATATAGGCTCACTATTGAACGCCAGCAAAGCTTTTTCTTGAAGTTCTATATTTTCATTCGGAACAAGCAAGATATCTTGCACTAAATACGAGGAGAATATGACTGATAATTATTTTTTGGAATTGCATGATCCTCTATTTTACATAGTAGTTACGAGTAATTATATTATAGTATTAATTAGGACCGCGTACATATGTCCCATTACAATGATATATACTTTTGATGTAAATAAACACATATACTATTAGGAGTTCTCTTAGAAAAATAACAGGGAGGTGTGTGCAAACTTTCATTTCTGATTGAATATTATCAAATTGCACTCTCATTGATGTTTCTACATTATACATACTCTTAATTCTACAAAATCTGCGAGTACAATATGTACCCTTATAATGAAACGTAGTTTTGATGTATACGCCTACTCGTACTGGTAGAAAGCATCGCCAGTCATTTAAGTAGACTTCTATGTCCTGATTTTGACCGATACGACACACAACTAGGGACCGTTTTGTACCAATACATGTAGGTGTATTTTTCATTTGAGATGGTTCCTGATAATTAACTTTGAAAACTGGAAATAATAGAACTAATGAGGTTCGGGTATAAATCTTTACGGATAATATTCGCATCGAGGTATACATTATAACGTGGCAGATTTTCCAGTGAGTAAAATCTCACACGAAAAAAATAAAGCAAAACACGAGACAAGAAAACTTAACCGATTCTACCAGTACAGATAAGCGTATAC
This sequence comes from Tryphoninae sp. A BG-2022a, assembly GCA_030522965.1. NCBI lineage: Eukaryota > Metazoa > Arthropoda > Insecta > Hymenoptera > Ichneumonidae > Tryphoninae sp. A BG-2022a. The sequence goes on along the minus strand of JAPYZT010004341.1, from coordinate 4,851 downwards.
ATCAAAATTGTGTTTCATTATAAACGTAATATCGCGATTGCAGATTTTATACATATAAAAGTACAATGTAGCAACATCAATGAGAGTGCAATTTGATTAAACCAGAAGTGAAATTTTGCACACACCTTCCTATTATTTTTCTAATTCTATTTTGCACCCTAATAGTTTATGTAAATATCTACGTCAAAATTATATATAATTATAACGTACATATGTACGCGGTCCTTATATTATTCCGAACAAAATATTGGCAGTCCTAATATATTCCATTACGCTGTGTCCATTCAAAATTCATATTAAAGTTTACCTGAATTCTCTTCTTTCGAAATGAAGCAATCACCTGTAAGGGAGAGTTTCCCTTCTGATACGTTTCCATTAATGGACACCAGTGAATCTTTTTCTTCAGCTCGTCTATTTTTCGTCTCAATTTTCGAAATATCTTGTTCTAAGATTAATAACATCGTAAAAACCACGGTGTAAAAATAAATGTTGAATAAAAAATGGAATATGAAGAAGTTGCACGAATATATGATACCCGTACTGTCGCCGGCATTCAGCTCCTTGAGTTTCTCGCTTGTTAATTTGGCTCTCATAGATTCCGGCACTTTCTTTTTGACTAAAAATATGTACATAAATGAAATGAAAATACGATACTTCTGGCGAATTGAAGGAATGCACTTTTGTAATTTAAAACATTCTAAATAATTCGATTGGAACCCCATTAGCCAATTATAGGCTGGTAAAAACGTTAATGTGTATCGATTTGCTTTTTCTAAATGTATATAGTACTTACCATTAGTCGCTAAAACTTCTGCGAGAAAAGATCCTCTTTTATATCGGACAGTACACTCTTTGTCTTTTGAATCTCTATTCATATGCGAGATTGTACAAATATGTAAAAAATCATCGTCGAACCGCACTAATGCGAACATCTTTCTCGACCGAACCGAACGTTGTTCCAACCGGCATCAAACTGCGGTTTCTACAACCAAAACTTAATGCTAAGCCGCAATAAAAAAAACTATAGCTTCGAGGTCCCCACAATAACCGCCCCACCCATGAAACAGGAACACAGAATAAACACTTGTCACTATATATATTAGATGCGTACAATTGCGTATGGTGGCACATGGTAACATCAAAGGTCACAGCACAACTGTGTCTAGTATGTTATGTACCCTACCGCACGGATATACACATCTTCTTTAGGGGTACATAGTGGGACCATCACCACTACGGATGCTACGAATGAGGTTCCGATACACCTCCCTCTCCGATCGAGCCGATACCTTCCTTTAACATTATAAGACATTATGTAAAAACATTTTTGGCGAATAGCAATAGTTTTCGAAATATATAGTATTCCTCCCGTTTTGTCGAATTATGGTTGCTCGTGCACGTAGATCGCTCGCCTTGTTCAATGGGTTTATTAGAGTTTGGTTTTTTAGATTTCTTTAGTGTAGTAGAAGGTCAGTAAAATAAGTAACGTTCTATATCTAAATTAGATATTCAAGAATATCTAAATTGAATATTCAAAAATATCTAAATTGAATATTCAAAAATATCTAAATTGAATGTTCAAAAATGCCCGAATTGCCAAGAATCCTTTTAGCAGTTCTCTAAGAAGATTAAAAGAAAGGTGAAAGTAACATTTCGGCACGGTCAGAAGAGAGGCGCCAGGTTACGGAACCTTATCTAAAATTTGGTCATGTACCTTTTTCTGGAGCCCTTTATAAAACATTTTAGACAAATTCTGACATTCTGACATTCGAGATCAAATTATTGATTTTCATCTATGGATCATTATTACCTTATTTCACTGTCATAAATATTTTCATAGTATAGTCTCATAAAATACTATGTTGACCGTTATCAATATAGGATCCGCGTATATATTCGTGAAATCTGCGGACCCAATATACACCTTTTTAATGAAATATAATTCTGATGTATATATCTTTTTGTAGTGGTACATAGCGTAACCGGCCATTCAAGTAGTCCTCCATGTCCTGGTTTTGACCGATACGACACATGAACAGATACTCTTTTGTACCATACGACAGATAAAACGCACCCAAAGTCATACAGTTCTGTTCACTCGGCACGAACGTTCTTGGCGTCTTTTTGCAAAAACTCCAACAATTCTTTGAAATCTGCTATGTAAATTGGACACAATATTCTTAAGAAGTTGAACTATTAATTTATGGAAAGAAAAAAAATGGTTTTTTGTAAATTGGTAAATGGGTTTCCTGCCTTAAGTTTTTAATCAGAGCTCACTTCACGATTGAATCAGTTGTGATTCTGAGGCATACGTTTAGGGAAGCGTACAGGGAACATGGGGAAGATATGCGTACATAGGGAAGACATGCGAGCGTACGTAGTACTACGTACGCTCGCATGTATAATGGTATATATTGGTACCGCTAAAGTTGTGTAATGGATAATATAGGGATCGCGCATATATTCATGAAAATGCGGACCCAACGTGTACCTTTTTAATGAAATATAGTTTTGATGTATACATCTTTTTGTATTGGTACAAGTCGTAACCACCCATTTAAATAGAACTCCATGTCCTGATTTCGACCGATACAACACATGAATAGGTGTCTCTTTTTTACCACTCTTTTGTACCATTACGCATATATGTATACATCGAAACTAATCTTTCCCATAAAAATGCATTAAGTTCACGTATCATCAACGAGAAATATAAACGGATGTCAAAATATACCATTCTGTATAGACGTAACCTATCAATGTACCCCGTTTGGTATCTGTATTACCCTTTACGAATCGTCAATGACATCGGCATTCCTTCCATCAGTATTTCTTTACATTGATAATGCATAAATTATACTTACCGAATCATTGGATAGAAATAGTAAAATTATAATGATTTCGATACGGAAGGTGCAAAACTTTCCCCTGGTCAATAGAAAAAAAAGATTCAAACTCATTACTGTATTGAGTTCTTAGATATCTTAATTCACTTTGTAATTTTTATACCAGCTAACCTTTATTTCTGTCAATATTCACAGATATTTTCACCAAAAGATTATGCTTTTCGTCTTTTTCAGCCTCAGTACTATTTACATAGCAGAGGTCCTCGTAACCTCCTTTCACTCGCCGTTAAGCCGGACCTTATAATGATCGATAAACAAAATCGGGACCGGCCCCCGTATTATCCGATTTATCTAAAAAAATGCGGGGTCCGACCCCATATGTAACAAATGTCCCCGTATGTACCATTCGGGTGCGATTATGGTACCGGTAAGTGCCTTTATATATATATATATATATATATATATATATATATATATTCGGACAGATGTATGGATCTCTACATATATTCTGCCTCCATATATATATGAGTTCTGATCTGAATGTATTCATATATATATATGCACGTATATACGAGTATATACATATTGCGAATGGGTTTGTATATATAACTGTTTACAAAATAATATAGTACGATTCTTGGAAAAGATATCTGGGTACCCAGATAGACAGCCATGATTTTCACGCTGTGCATGCATGGAAAAATGCAAATTTTAGAGCACATTGAATTCATGTTTTGATAACATGTAATGAACTCATTTAGTATTATTAATTGACAAAACATTTTGATTGCGATTTGACGTTTGCCGGTGCATCATATGTTTACAGCACGTCGAACTCATATGGCTGTTGTCAAAGTATCCGCAGCTGAAATCTGCAGTTTTAGCACCATATTGAAGTCATGTGTAAAAATTTCTACGTGGTTTCACTATGGCAGTATCCATTGGTTCATGCATGGTGCTCGACATGAACACACTTTGGTTACATGGATGAATACATTTTAGAAGCTCATTTGGGACCATAGATTTGATATACATCGTGACGTAAATGTGTCGTTTCGAAATGTTGACTACATCATGAAATCACAAGACGGACATTTCAAACTCTGCATTGAATATCGTCATATCGGCGCCATATGGCAGTCATGCAATGATTATACATACTCGTACATCCCATGAGCGCCATATGATGGCGATATGTATGTTACTCTGTGATGCATTCGACGGGGGCACTGTGTATGAATTCTATTGCAAAACATATAATACATAGATCTGAATTCTCCAATATCATATTATAGGTATACTAAATAACAACTTGAATTAGTAGAAGCGAGGTGGCTCTGTGGATAGAGCGCTGGATTCTCGCGCAGAAGAACCCGGGTTCGATCCCCACAGACGACAAAAATTTCTGTGCCATATTTCTCGCATTGCTACTGGGGAAGGACTGGAGAGGAACCGACCTGTATCGGCGGAGATTTCTGCAATGTCTCAAAGCATTCAAAAATCAAAACATATAAATAAATAAAAAGAAATGACTAATTTTGTTTGGTTCCGTAAGCACAATAACACTTAGTCATGCAATGACGGCAATATGAGTTCCATTTGATCACTACAATTTCGTCACGCGATGACGCCCATATGAGCTCCATATGCATGTACTTATTTTTGTATTTTCGTGAGTCAATTTTGCTAGTGCTGATGAATTCACCGTATAAATACTTACGTGAAAGCAACTTTGCTTCATTTCGTTAGAATATTGGGAATCATCATATGATATAAATATGATTTAAACGGGAGCACTCATAAGGGACTCATAGCCGTGTACCTTCCTATGAGTCATACAAGACGTACATATGATGCAAATATCAAGTAAATCTATCTATGACTACGTTTACACGGCGCTCTTATCCCGGTTTTGTTATACTGGGTATAATAAAACCAGTTTCAACGCGACTGTTTACACGAACGGGAATAATCTAGTACTTCGGCATTATTATTCCCGATGAGA
>JAPYZT010004340.1:0-10543 GCA_030522965.1 Tryphoninae sp. A BG-2022a | reverse complement strand
CAAAAATTACTTAAATTAAGGTCACCGTGCCGAGCTTTCTCATGACAAAAAATACTTTAATGCGTCACGAACTCAAAATTTTACTAAAAGTCGTCGACCACCATATTTATCTCGAACATTATAATAAATAAAGTTACTTGATAAAATACTTTTAATGAGTAAATCACCATATAAATATATGTTATGGAAAGAATAATAATGTCTTTGCACTTTTTGTTTGAGGCCCCTCGCTTGCCCCCACAAAATACGCCCCTTCGCGATAGAACTACCTTAAAGAAGCGTGAAAAGTTATTGAAGTATCCCAGCGAAAAGGATGTGTATAAAAATCTCGAAAGTCCTGCCCTGTTCTAAACGATAGTTGATTAGCGATTAAAAGCAATTAGCTTTGAGTTCGAGAAAACCATAACGATTGTTTCAATCTTTTTGCACGTCCTTGGCACGTTTTTATAACAAATTTTATGGAAAACAAAATTCATGATTTTGTTTATTTATATAAGAAATAAACTTTACGTAGAATCAGTTTGAATTTTGGGTATGTTGTTCTTTAGTCGATTTGCTTGCAACAAGTTTTCTTAATGAATTTAAACGCTCAGTGTACTTGGAATGTGAGAAAAAGAAACAGGAATAATATTGTAATCTCGTCTCTACCGATACGACTCTACCTTAACGTTGTTTTACCAAGAAAAACGAATTTGTGCGAATTAAACGAACTTCGTCAACATTTACGAAACGTAAATATAACCGAAATTAAGCAATTTCCGGTCGACGAAACGTTCGATCGATCCTCGATACAATTAGCAGGAAAAAACGAAAACAACAAACGAATTAATTAGAGTAAAGTTTTAATTGTTTTCAATTAATTAACAATAATGCAAAATTCATGGGAAACGAGCGAATCGATATTTTCTTTTATTTTATTTTTTTAATTTTTCCAGGTAATTATAAATGAAATATTTTCCGGAGTAATTTAAGACACAGCATTGGGCCATTTTCGTTTGCATTCGTAACGAGAGACGCTCCGGGTTTCTTTGTCCTTGACCCTTGTCAGCGACCCTTTGACAATTGTCGAATATAAAATTCCGATACGAGTAGAAAAAAAACAACGCTCGAATTTTTCGTCCGAAACGTCGCCATGAGACATTTACATATACGTTACGTAGTTATTCTTGTTTTTTTTTTCTTCACCACGTTTCCTTTCTCGGTCTTGAGTCTTCGAGGTGCGTTGCCCCACAGTCGGGTTTACCAACGTAGCCGGACGTACCCGAGCGCATCAAGACGATTTCACTGATAACGCAACCGAAAGCTCGACGGTGAGAGCATTGTACGATAATCTACCAACGGTAGTACGTATGTATGTTTGTTGTTTGTATGAGTATAAGAGAGAAAAAAGAGAACCGCTTCCTCGAAATTAAACCACCGCCATGTAGAAGCCACATAAACGCACGAACGTTGGTGTCGGGAAATGAGAGTCAATATTTTCTGAATTTTCTCTTGATATTATTTAGGTAGAAAATTCGGGATGACGAAAAAATATCGATATATCGATATATGTGTCGTTCGATATATCGATATATGCGTCGTTCGATATATCGATATATTTAGCGTTCGATATATTTGTCATTCGATATATCGATATATGCGTCGTTCGATATATCGATATATGCGTCGTGCGATATATCGATATATTTGGCGTTCGATATATTTGTCATTCGATATATCGATATATTCGTCATTCGGTATATCGATATATTCATTCTTTTCATGCGATATTTTTTATTTTGATATATCGATGTATCGATATAAAACTTCAAATATAGAGAAAATATGAAAAAAGGATTTTTCTTCCAATGGCATCACCGACTTTATTTGACTTTAGTTTATGTTAAAAAATTACTCTGTGACCTTGAAGAAATAAAAATTAACCTCAAACTTGGACATCGTCTATGCTCTACGCGACTTAATTAAAAATCATATTTTTTTATTACCTATCTTACTTATATACTGTTTGCGATTAATTACAAGATCTCACTGATACATCGATATCGATATTCATATTTTTTTAAATATCGATAGTTTTTTACCCTTCCGAAATCCCTAGTCGAAAAGTTACCACTTTTTATCGGGTCGAATCGGATGGGGTTTAGTTCAAACGAACGTTAGAATGGTTTTGAAACATTTTTGGGATTTAATAAAAATTCGGTTACATTGTGGCTCGGTAGACATTTTGTTGTGTTACGGTATGGCTCAAAGCATTTAAAATAGAAACTAATACACATTCATCGTGTTTAAAGTACCTGTCGAAATTTGAAAATGCCCTATATAGGGAGATTTGGTATAAATTTCACATGCTTGGAGTTTGTTTTTAATATCTAATTAGTGCGTTGCATAATATTTTGTTCGTGTTCGGAACAATAGTTTATCGAATGTGAGAGATTTGCTTGATTCATGAAGTTTTTACGATATCCTAGGGAATTTCTAGAAAAGTCAGATTTTTCTTGGATCACCTTTGAAAGCATTACCCATCGAGAAGTTCAATACTTCAATATTTTGGAAATTGGCGTCACAGTGAAATGTGACGATCCAATTCTGTTTGATAAAATTGACATAACCCATTTTTGTTTCAATCGTTTAATAAAATTGTATCGATTCATCCTTCAAGCAAATATTTACATTGTAAGAGGACCGTCTTCTCAATAAATTCACTCGCAACGTTGAAGTTACTATCAATTTAGTATCGAGACTTATGTTTGTATCACTCCCCGTCCACCTCGAAAATGCGATTCGTTAATTCTCTAGGAAGACACGACCAATGGAAACGAAACGTATCTTAGTCAACGCAGAATCGTGGCAAGAATCGAATAAGCTACATTTCATCCCAATTGGTTGCTTCATGTTCGAGAATTGACAAGTCTCGTCTTACACCTCGAGCCAAGCTAACCTCAACACAGTTACGCGGCCATTTTGTCGAAGCGATGCAGCATGAATAATTTCCACAATATTCTCATAATATTCCCTCCAATCACAATCGCTATTTTCTCATAAATTCGTTATAAAACGGTGACTGAAAAACTTTTTTTCGTCTCGAAATGATTTCACATCGCAGCGATCGGGCAACTTTCGTACCTGCTGCCGATATTCTGTTATGTTTCTCGTCTATATACACAGCACATGGCATATAACCGAGCGACGTAGGAGGAGTGAAAGCAGTTGAGGGGGCGAGGTGGATGAACGGCGGGGGTGCAATGCCGCCCCCATAACCTCCCGTGTTTCGTTCCCTCGGTTGCTTTTCGTTGGACGCTCCTGCTGGCGCTGGTGGTGCCGCTGTTGCACGAACCTATCGGGGCCGACCCCGGCTAACATAATGTCCATCATTATTCCAGGGAGCGTAGGGGAGAGAACGGCCCGGTTTAACCATCCTCTCGACATCTTTTCCATCGTCGTGAAGCCCTCTGTGCCTTACACGGCCTTTGGTTTTGTCTGTGCTTTTTATCCTTTTTTTTTTACATGTCTATATATAGCTATAGAGTATGAAGAATAGCTATCCCTTATCCTTATTCTCATACGCCCTTTGCTGGTACTGTCGGAGAACCCTGCAGGGTTTTCCTGACTACCTCTTCTTCGACGTGTATTCGTAACGGTGGACGAATTCAATGCCACGTATCGATGGGGATGGTAAAAAAAAAATAAATATTTTCAGAATAAAGACCCCATTTTTATTTTGGAATAATAACTTCCCTCGTTTTTAAGAAAACAATTTTTCTTTAGTAAAATAAAAAAAACACAAATGGTTAAGTTTTCATTATACAATTTATTGACGAATATAAATTCCACAATAATCGATTTTTCCCTTTTTCAATCAATTTTCCAATTTTATATAAAATAAATAGTTCGTAATAATTATCGAATTAAATATTTCTTCCTGGCACTTGTGTCTCTTCCAGCTTCCGAATGAGAGAGCCACCTGACCTTTTTCCCAACTCCAAGCCGATGGAAAATAAGAAAATAATCGAGCTTACAAAAAAATTATACGAGAATTTATATCTTTGAGAGAGTCTTTTTCGCGTTCGGTGTTCTCTCCGTCGCGAGAGAGCGCCAAGTACTGACAACTTCCCATTGAAATCTTGTGGTGCTCCTAGAAAGGTCTCGCAAAATTAATCCAGCATATGCAGACATATACCTACATTTATATATTTATATTTACGCATACACACACGCATGTAAATATACATGTGTGGTATCAAGGAAATAATAAAAATGAACACGAAAAAAGGAAAAAAAAACGTTAAATTCCCGCTATAAGCGAGAGCGGGATTTGCCCCGCTGCAGCTTTTAGTATTTGCTTTTGCCTCTCACAGTGAGGCGGCGGTGGTGGTTGGTCGAAGAGGGGAGAACGAACGCGACGGGTTTTGGCTGCGAGACCCAAGCGCAATGCCAGACGACCGAACGAACGCGCCCGCGCTGCTGCCTTATCCTGTGCCTATAGGCATACAGTCTATACTCCATTATACATGCATGTACATATATATATATATATATATATATATATAAATGTGTGTGTGTGTGTGTATGTATATAGGATCGAAGCTGGACTTGTCTTCGCGCGGTGCTGCACAAGTTTAAAGGTAAACGGGTTTCTCTCCTACTGAGCAACGGGCCTCTTTCTTGCAAACCAGGGCCTCTTGGTCCGAGCCAGGCTCTGTCGACCAACAGAACTCTCGACGTCGTCGTCGTCGTCGTCGCTGTGCTTTTATGCCTGTCCTCCTATACCTTTCCTTCCAACTCGTCAGGACAGTATATATATATATATATATATATATATAATAGTAATATAATGTTATAATATAATCTAATATATTATATTGTATTATAATATATAAGAATATAATATATTATAGTATATTTATATTATTATAATAATATTAGAATATATATATATTCTTCTCGCCTCGGCCGGTAGGACTCCATATATTGACATTAGTTATTATATAATATATATAAATATATAATATTAGAATATAATAATAATATATTATATTATATTATATTATATAATAACATACGAACATATATATTATTCTCTGCTGAGCCGGTAGGATCCCATATATTGATATGCATATGTGCGTTCTCAGAAATAATCACGAGAGTTTGGCCCTCATAGTTTCAGATCTAACCCAAGAAAAAAACAAAAATTTCTTGAATTTTGTTTTCTAATATGACGAACATAGTTATCTTTGTAATTTTAATGAAATACAATTCTAATAAAAAGCTGCATTTCAATAAGAAAGCCGAAAACAGTCTTTAATATTGCAATTTTGTAAAAGATTTTATTTAAAACATTATTTTGTGTTTTTTTTTTATATTTTGTTGACAAAGTCGTCAAATGCCGAGGTGAATTTTGTAAATCGCGTTTGGAATAATAGATTTCTTTTTTTTTTTTAATCGCGTTTTTTGCCATCCAATATTTTTGGTAGACGGCCAATTACCGGGACATCCGCCTTGTCTTATAATGTATAATAATACTGCTATATGGGAGTTCGTGTTTGTACGTGACGAGGACGCCGACGCTCTGCCGGTTGAAAGCAACGGGGCCTGGATTCCGGTCCACTTAATCGCTTCCTCGGATTTTGGGCCGACGCCGTTGGCTTTGGCCCTCTCCCTCCCTCTCTCTCTTTCTTTTTCCGACAAACGCACACATACTTACATAGACGTGTGCATCGCGAACACAGCCGGGTTTCTTTCTTTCGATTCGCCAGCCGGAGAATACGAACCGAGTTCGCTCACCAGGACGAAAAATCGGCCGGACGCCACGAGACGCCAAAACGAGCAAAAACGAAAAAGCCCCGAAGGATGTTTGCTCCTCTTGCGAGACGAAAAGTCTTCTTCGGTTTTGGACGCCTTGAAGATTTAAAATTTAGCTGAGAATTATGATTTTTGTTGGAGGAAAGAAAGATGGAAATAATTAGGAAAATCTAAATGTTAATAAAAAAGGCCAAACGTAAAAGAAAATTCGTTTTTCTAAAAAGGAAAAACGAATTGCGTGACGAAAAGTCTTCTTCGGTTTTGGACGCCTTGAAGATTTAAAATTTAGCTGAGAATTCGGATTTTTATTGGAGGAAAGAAAGATAGAAATAATTAGGAAAATCTAAATTTTCATAGAAAAGGCAAACGTGCATCCTTCGCATTTAGGTCTAAGGATTTTTTTTTAAGTCAGAAAGGCTGGAAATAATTAGGCAAATTTAAATTTTCATAGAAAAGGCAAACGTGCATCCTTCGTATTTAGGTCTAAGGATTTTTTGAGAATCGAAATGAATTTTTGACTTTATTTCTTTCTATTAACGACAACGAGTTGGAGTTGTCAATGACTTTCATTTTGTGTGTTATCCTTTTCTCTCGCTATTCTCTATTTTATCATAACAATTTACTATTTCCCTAATTTTTAATTAATTTTACAACCGCATTGTAATTTATATAATTAATTTATTTTAATTAACGCTACACCTACAGCCTATATTTTAACGTACCTGCGTTCACAAATCCCGCTTACGTGTGAGCTATAAAACCTGCTGTTAGGACAATAAGTTAATATCTAACGACGCTCCGAAACGATTGAATAAATTTATCACTCGTCCCCTCCACAGGGATAACACAATTAAAAAAGAAACATTCTTCAGTAATTATTGACTAAAAGATGAAAAAAAAAACATTATTTTTCTATTTAGCCATTTACTCAAAAATCAATTTTACAAAAGCAGTTGCAACCTTCTTTTTCAAAATAGAATAACAATGAATTTTCCGTTCGAAAATGCAATTTATAAAACTAAATTGCAGACTTATTCGACGATCTCGCGATAATTTGATTTAAAATTAAAGAAAAACTGTGCGAAAGTATGAAAAATATATATTTTTTTTTCGTCCCATAAAAATAACCAAGATTCCATAATACATAGACATATATAAATAAAACTGGAAAACATAAACGATAAAAGAAAAAGAAATGAAAAAGAGAATTAATATAGCGAAATGGTGGGCATGAATGCGTTCAGGTACCCATCGTTGACGACGGAATACGAGAGGTCAGCGGGGATCGTCGTCTTCGAGGCAGCGGCCCCACTTCCGCCCTCGCAGCTACGTCGCGACGAGATACGCTCGACGCATTCGCAAACAGCTGCACTGCCACCTACGTCGGTCTCGTCCTGTTGGACCAAGCCGAGTAACGAGGATTCGCGAGACTCGACGAACTTTCACGAGACGTTTCGTGGATCAAACGTTACAGCCGGTGAGGCAGCTGCACAAGTCGAAGACACTGCAACGAGCCACATAGTACATCACATAAGTAACAACGAGTGGCAACAGCAACAGCAGCAGCAGCAGCAGCAACAACAGCAAAACGTTAATAATCTCGTCGGTAGAATTTGCATCGAGGATAACGAGAAAACGTCCAGTCGACGTAGACGAAAACGCACGAGCAGCAATAGCAATCTCAGATCCGATCAGCACCAACAACAAAATTTAACCGGATCAATTTCCGTCGCGATGAACGGTACCGGAAGTCATCAGCAGCATCGAGGTGGAATGGGAATTCAAGGACGTTACAGACCAGTCGTCGGTACTGTACCAGGTCCACCCGGATCGGTTGGTCAACACGTCAGAACGCCGCCGACTTCGCATAATCGTGGTGGTTGGCATCCCCAACAACATCAGAGCCATTCCCACCCGGGTGTTCAAATCAATCAGCAACAGTACAAGGAATATCCGTATCGACAGCAAGGCCCAACGCCACGGTTTCACAATGGGTACTCGTCGTAAGATACATTTTAGACCGATCGATTTACGCAGGAGTTTTCGAAATTTCAATCTGGCGATAATAAGATTTTTTTTGTTGAAAAAGAAAGGATTTCAATCTCTTACCGCGTTGAGTATCTTAGTTACCGACGCTACCGTTAGGGGGCGTTGCGGAGCGCGAGTCGGCTCCCGGGCGCCTCTAGCGGTGGCGTCAGTAATCAAAGACGCTAGGAGTCTGTGGCGCCACACGTCGGCGATTGCTTCAACCGTGATATTAAATTTTCGCTAATGAAAAAGCTATTGACTACTGCGAATAATAGTTTAGTACTGGATTTGAAGTTGGAAGATTCCTGTTACATTGTACCTGTTTAACTTTTGATTAACCGTCGGGAAAAAAAAAAACTAATTTAAGGACCTAGTCGACCCTTTGCGTAGCTTGTGTGATCAGAAACTTCTCTATTTTACCGCTAGGAGTGCTGCAAACGCATACAAAAAATTACTACAAAGATCATAAGAGTTTTATTCAAATGTCCCGGCGCATTTTGTTAACGATCATTGTTCTAACATTATCAAACAAGACGAAACCTATCCGAAATTATACAAACGTTAAATCGTTATTTATTATTCGATTACTCGTGTATTTTCCCCTCTCACGATTCAATTCATTTTCACAGAAAGTCGAGAAACTTTTTGGCTTTTCACTCGACCAGTTTCTTTTTCCATTCTCGTTTTTCCGGCGTGAGAACTCGACAACGCGAAGCAACGCAGGTAGCGGACCAAGGAACCCTTCATAATTTACCTTCCTTTTTTCCTTCTCGTTCTCCTATCGTATTTTTTCCCAAAGAGAATTATTTACGTTCGGCCAGGCGTGCTCGACACGTTTTCGTTTCTTGGTCCAAGATAGGCAACGGAACGAAACTAAACTTGCTTTATACGGGTTTCTCGTTCCCTTCGCCTTTGTCACAATCTTCAGGCCCCCGTGGCCCACACATACAAACACCCATACACATACTATAGCACAACTATTAAGGGACAAATAACACGTGTGTATATATTTACACATTGTAGCAACGCGTATGACAAAAGTTGGTCTGTCGTGAGATACACAAGAACGCCTATATGCGATAAGAATTTAACTATATACGTCTATACGTATAGTGGATATTGCAGGGAGCGTAGTTGCGTCTGACTTATGACGTGTTGAACCACTAGACTATTTCCCACGAGCCCCGAGGAAATTGTCGAGTGTGCAACGACGAAGATCTTTAAATAGCGAATGCCGCTTCCTTCTGACGTTTAACGCGAGACGACGATGACGACTAAGACGAAGACAACGACTACGATTAAACAATAATAGTTATCAAAATTTCAATATAATGAAAAAATAATTTTATTATTTTATATATATATTTTTTTTTCTATAATTCATTGTTTATTTTCAACGAAAAATATTCCTCGATTTTTCTCGATTGAAATCTCAATTTTTCAAATTTTGCCATTTTCACTATCCCGAATAATAAATTTGATAAAAAGCAGTTGGTACAGGAATTTGATTATTGGAAAAATCGTTTTCTCTTTTTTTGTTCGAATAACGATTCATATTTATGTTCGAGAAGTAAGTTGAAGAAAGAGAGACGAAAGGAAAATGAAATCGAGGGATAAACGAAAGAAAAAATAAGATGGACGAACGAGCACCAGCGTTCCATTTCCAGCTGGAGCTTCGAGCCTCCTCGGTTAGTTCACTTGGCTCATGCCCGTGTAACCAACGACGAGGCAGCCAGCCTTCTCTCTAATCGACGCTAAACGACGAGCACAGGGTGTTCGCTGATCATCGCTCGCAGCGAATACGTCCCTTCATATATATATATATATATATATACACATATATATCGGCATATATCGAACTATATACATATATAGCTCGATATATATATATATATATATATATATATATATATATATATATATATATGGCTCGAGCTTAACGATTATTCCGGCGCGCTTAATCTCACGATTGAAAACTATCATCGCGTTATCATTATTAACGTATGGGGTCGTCAAGACGTAAAAAGATTTTTCGCAAGTTGAGAAATGAACAAAACCAAAAAAAACCAAAGAAAGATTTAAAAAATAACAAAATTTCTTTTTTTCTGTTATCGCGAAAGTTTCTCGTTTTATTTTTTGTTTATCGTTTCTATTGCTCACTTTTATGCTTTTGTCTAATGTAGGTTGCGTGAATGGGTCAGTAGGCGAAGAGGTCTGAAGCTAAAGAGCAAAAGTAACGTCGTGGCAATTTGTACAGAACGAAAACAAAACAAAAAATTATCCCATCGCTTGTTTTCAAATAATTTTGTAATACACTTTATATAGATACGTACTGTAGTTCTATTCCTCGATTTAATTTACTTTTTTTTTTGTTTTTTTTTCTACTTCTCTGTTTTTTCGTTTTTCTTTTAAATGTCTTCTACGACTTTATTAATAACCGTGGCAAATTCCACTGTAATTACATTTGTCGTAATGATACAGTGCATACACACCCATTTCTCTCTTTATTACCGTTATACCGATGCATTACGACGATATGGACAATATCTTCTCACTTTTTGCCTCGTTCACACGTTGTTCACATTTAAAATGCGTATTATCACTGTTTCATATACGTTCAGCTGTTGCTCAGTAATTGTTATAATTTTATACAGCATGTATATAGCACACGTGTGCCCAGAAATATGTGGATACATACAGGATGAACCATTTTAAA
>JAPYZT010004339.1:0-12341 GCA_030522965.1 Tryphoninae sp. A BG-2022a | reverse complement strand
ATATATATATATATATATATATATCTACTCTGAAGTTTCTACGTTTATCGCGAGTATTAATTTTGAATTGTTGGATTATCACGTGCCTAATTAATTTTTCGTACTATTATCACTTCGTTATTGGACGTATCGACATGATTAATAAATAACACAGAAATCATGATCGAGTAATTAACAACAAATCAATAAAAAAAAACGAATATCGATCGGGAACGAAACATTTGATAAATTTTATATAAACAAAATACGAGATTAAGTTTTTGCAATAATCATTGCACGACTTTATATTTGTCGATACGGCTTTTCACCTTTTCGAAATGTAAATCTGGCTCGCGCTAATAATTTAATTAATAACGGAATGTATAAAAACGTATATTTCATATCAATGCTTTTCATCTATTCGGCCAGATCTTTCAGTCGGAATTTCGAATCGCGGCCATTCCACCCTGACGTTTCGGCTTTCCCCTTCCAATACGATTCTGGAGAGAACGCGTTTCTCTTTCTTACTCGGAGCAAACTGACAATGCTATCTAATATTAGCTCTTGTCGCCAGTCCTAAATATAATTCGGCATGGCGAAGTCGCTCATTGGTAAACGAGAGAGAGAGAGAGGGAGAGAGAGAGAGAGAGAGAGAGAGAGAGAGAGAGAGAGAGAAATGGAGAGACATAGAGAGAGACAGAGAAACCATCCCTCGCAGCTGTGATTTCCTTCCAGATCCACCTATACTTGTTAAACTCGTACGGTATATGAAATTCTCGTTCTCAGTCGCGAGCCCGAGAGAGAGATCGTCCGCGGTTTCGGTGGCAGTTCCTGAGTGGCAAGCGTTTTGCCCGCTCAGACTCGCGACTCCCGCGGATCTCACTCGCTGTCAGCTCGTCCGCTAATTCTTCAAATTCTCCATTTCCGTCGCAAACTTCGACATTTAATTCATCTCACGTAGCTCGATTACAGTATAAAATTTATTATAACAAACTAAAATCAACGACACCGAGTCTTAAATTAACTAACCAAAAAAAAAGGACAAACACACCTTAATCAATAATTAAAAAAGAAAAAGGTGATAGTAAAATAAGCAATGGCGCATACATATATATCTGTTTACACGTACATTCGTAAATCTACCTTCGGTTCTTTTCAAGAGGCGTTGGCCAGTAAAAAAACGGAAGATAAAAAAAATTTTCCTCTCTCAACTCGTCCCCCGAATCTAAATCGAATCTCTAAATCGAATTTAAATTACGTTTCTCGCTGCGGGTACATCTCTGGGCAAGACTTCCGACTTCACCGAGTCATGTACATATATGTATATTTATACATACACATATACATATACATATATATATATAGTAGCAGGTTTATTGTGCTTGAAATCGTTGGCGAACGCGAGTCTCATTGAACATATATACATCCCTACGGTATACGCCAACTATAACAGGCAATATTGAATCGTCCTATATCCGGATGAACGGTGAAAGGGCATCGGCACCAGCGAATCTCGACAAATTTATCTTACGACGTACTGCGATATAAATGAACTAATCGTTTTAATTAATCATAACGTTTCCTTCAAATTCATCGTTTTATTTTAAGATCCTCCCCCCCCCCTCCCTTCCTTTTCCTTCCCCATCCACGAAGAAAGATCCTTAACTCCATATTTTTAAAAAATATTTTTGGATCACTCGTGCAGCTAGAGACTCGGTGAAATCGGAAAATATTCATACGTGGAAATTCCATCAACGACGATTATACATCGGTCAATGCGATATTGACGTTTTTCTTCAATGATTGTTTTTAAATATGAAAAGCTATGTGTTTCTATAATGAAAATAAAACATCATAATCGATGGTTTATCCCGGGGGAAAATATTGATACTTTTCCGAAGAGAGGATGATATACACGTTTCGTTATTGAAGTACTCATTGAGATTCGCCAATTGTACGCGCGCTACGTCCTTCGTCAAACGGAAACGCCCGTTCATAAGCTAGCCTTTGTTCACGATCGCGGTATCGAGAGTTAACTATATTCCCGCCTTCATGACATGCATATGCGAAAATCAATCATCGATTATCTTTGTATCCGTAGATAGAGTCAATCATTTTATTCGCGTCACTCGAACTATTCGACAGAACAAAATCTCTCTGTTTTCCTAGCTTTATCTTCAAATTTTTATCAGTATCTCACGACCAAACAAAACCGTATTTGTTTTAACATCAATTTTCTTCGTTTGAGAAAATTATTCATTTTTTTCTATTATTCGATAATAATAATAATAGTAATTCAAAACTTTTATTATTATAAATTATAGAAAATAATTCGTTTGAATAAAAATCATCAATGACAGACACATTGGATTCAACTTGTAGCGATGACAAGGATCATAGATCAAAATTATTAAGAATGATTTTGGTATAAATCCGTTATGAAAAATTGATTTTATTCATTAAAAGGCTGTCACCAGGATGACAAGGATATCGACTTTACTTGTGTGATACATGAACCCTTGCAATTTACTGTTAAACCGCAAATAATCGAGTAATGGGAAGATCGAAATTTCGCCCCGAATCGCGTATAATTTTCACGTAGCTTCAACACGTTTCACGGATAGAATTCTAATGAGAATTCGTCACAAAATGCCGATACGCTTGGGACGCTTATACAGTTAAATTCCGCAGTATCCTGACAGCTTCATTGGCATATCAAATAAACTTTATATGCCCACCTAGCCGTGTACGTATCGTTGCTTCGTTTGGCTTATATATCTGAGCCCGTCCAAAGCGTATACGTTATATCAGTATCTACGAATCGTGCGAATAGCTACGGGCGTATATCGATAGACGATAAACAGAATAGCTCTTGTAACGCAAGCGATTGCATGCGACGAGAGTTGACCACGATAGCGATATAGGCGGGAGGAGAGGAGCAATATGCAACATTACAGATTCGTATTATTCGGAATCCTCTAATTTGCGGCTTGGATAGCCGTATTCCGCAATTGCAATCATTTATACATATAGATGTATAATACATGCGCAGAAGTGCGCAGGATTGCCTTCAACATTAGACGACGTAGGTTCCTTAAATAACAGCTCGGATAAAGCCGGAGACTGATCTTATCCGCACACGCACTATATTATACATTCTTGCATCATTATTGAGGATTATGGTCTATCGATAATGCATCGGAATTGGAAAATTGGTTTGTTTTTGAAGATTTGTAGAAAATCGGTATAAAATTTTTTTTGAGACCGGCGTGTGAACCTAATTTACATCGATGCAATACTTTTTTTTCAACATTTTTATACAATTCTTAGAAACAGGACGTATGTTTCCAAAGTTTTTTGATATTCTAACGGTACGGCGATTTAATTGAATTCCGCGACAGCTTCGCGAAGTTTTCCACGGGGAATGATATTACCAGGGAAATTGTATATATCCATGGACAATTTCCAACTCCTTCGATATATAAACGCAATTTCTCGTACGTGTCGGTGCTAACACTCGGATCGCTTTAAGCTTCTCACGAAGCTTCGGCTCTGGAAACTGGCAATGTGAGCACGAGTCGAGAATCATCCCTGGTGGCTTTGCGACATCGTAACGACGATCCCGAAGGCGTAAAAGCGTTCTCATGCTGCTCGATAGACGGAAGAGTATACACCGGCTATGGAGAATGTATAAACGCGTGGCAGAATGCACGTCGTCTCGGTCTCGCACCTACAGGGATCAGACTCGAAATCGGCTACTAACTCCGGTGTAAATCCCCCTGGAAACGGAACAGTATGGGAATCGAGGAAATCTCTTGCGCCTCCTGCCGAATCGCATATATATATATTTGTCTGTCACAGTTTCAGCCAGCATCGGCTGCAGCTGATGCTCTTTCGTGACTTTCTGCCCTCCGGATATATGTCTGTGCTCTCTGCCCCATCGCTGCTCGATTTTCTTCTACCGATTTATCAAAGAAAATCGAACGTCACTCGTGCCCCAAATAGGTAACTTACTTTCCACACGTTGAAGTTGCATTCCTGATGACCATGAGATTGAATCATTCCTGGATTTAGCCAAATATCCCTCAAAATGATTTTCCATAGAAATGTGCAAGGATACCAAGATCCGTGACATCAAGCTAGCTGGTTGGAATATTCGCTGCAATCTCCACGTTTAGAGAAAGAGATTTTGTTCCTGAAAGAATAGAGACTTATTCCTGATGCGGATCGTTCCAAAGACGTGATTTAAGCAAGGTTTTGATCCACTTCACTCAGTCACAATCAGACTCCAAAACAAACCTCGCGACAGAACTTGTACGTTGTCTCGGCTTACTCGCGACTTTCGTACAATACTCGAGACTGGAATATGTGAAGAACGACCGCATAGTTAGAAGTGTAGGATTATAATGAACCGGAGAATAAGGGGTTGTTTGAAGCATCCCCATAATACGCAAAAGAGCGAATCCAGAGGGACGTAGGGAGGGAGCGAATGAGTAAGAAGGAACAGAGGGTTCCATTCGGAGCAAATATGAATGCTGGAACCGTGCCCGCGGATTGGCTAGACAAACTTGATCCTTTGGATATAATACGATAGCAGGATCACTATGAAAGCCTGAACAAGAACATTCATAAAAGTATTTTGGAACTTAGCTCTTACAGGGGCTCTCTCTGGATCATCGTGTCTCGCGGGCGTTGCCAACGATAGCCCCTTTCTCGTTCTCTTTCGGTGTCGCTGGAGCTCGAGGGTTTTGGGGTTGAAGCGTTGTACACGATATTTCACATGTATGCATACATCGTCATCAAGATTACCTCTCTCTCTCTCTCTCTGTCCCCCGTACTCTCGCGCAATACGTAGGGGGAGGTAACGAGTACGTTAAATAATCTCTCGTCTAGTCTGACGACTCCGTCGCATTGCAAAAGTTCGTTGGCTCCACGATTGCGGCGCCTCTTTTCACTTTTTTTTTTTATAATGAATCGACGGAGAACAATACTGATGCATTGTATTCTATTGTTGGTTCAATTGGCGAAATACCCCATTAATGCGAGACTGGGTAACCACGCATTTGCTCGCGGGAGTGGGCTACGGTACTTCAATTATTCCATTCAACCTTTACGCCCTTTTGAATATTTTATGCGTTGACGTCGAGGAGAACGGGATGGGGAGGGGGGGGGGGTGGAGTAGAGGCGTATGCAGGATTATAACGAAACTTTTGACGATTTCGTGAACAAAAATTCGGTTTAAAATGAGCCAGACATATCGAAATGAAAAGTTTGTTCGATAAAAAGATTGTTCTGAATCCAAGTTCAACTAGTTTTCGAACGAGGATTTTAAACTTTGCTTAATGTTTACAATTTTTTACGAAAAACAAAGAGTAATGCCATATAATTTTGGGAGAGTTCGGTTTTTTGGCGTAAAATAACAATATTACAGTAATACGAAGAATTGAGACGAAATCAATGCTCGCAACGGTTTTTTCTATCACGTTTTTTTTTCGACTTTGCTTTCAGCCCTACTCTACCATCGGGTTAAGTGTCTGGTATGTACGTGGTACGAATGAAGCCATACAAATGCCATGGCGCTATATACGCGAGGGTGGAAGAATAAGAGAGCCGAACAAATGTTTATGCTCGATTCCGTACAAACTTTTCTGTCTCTCTTGGTAGTGCTATGTCAAGAAACGCTTTTGTTATGTTTTAGAGTGTATCAACTTCGAGCGTAGTATACGTTGTTTCACTTCAATACTTTGAGATCACTGTTCGCTAGAGCCAGCGACCAGTAACATGCCGAAGTTGTTTTTTCAGGCCAAGGGTGATCGGTTTCCCTCGACCATGCCTGGCCCATCTTTTTCCATTCTTATTTGTCGCTCATATTGACACATGGACACCCGTTTCGATGAGCTTTTATATTGATATTATTCCAGGATCGTATAAACCATTTTTATCTATATACGAACTTGCGCGATAATCCGTTATCTCTTCTCCTCCTCCACCTCCTCTTGCCTCAAGCACCCGGATTTATATAGACATAACTTCGTTTTTGCCTCGTTCATAAAGAATTAATGGCAAAAGAAGTTTCTTTGATAGAAACAAATATTTTATCGCGTATGAAATATAACGTTGGTATTTAATAATTATTATTGAATTGACAATTATCTTTTTCTCTCCGTTCAAATATTAGCCATGAAAAGAAATAGAATTGGAATTGAAAAATATCTAGTACCATTTCGACGTATTTAGCGTACGCCATTTTTCATTTCCCGTTATCCATTACGATCGGACTCATAACAGACGCGTTTACTTTTCGGTTGTGAACAAAAAAACCGGAGGAAAGATTGTAAATATTTTTTTATAAACTAAAATCGGGATCATGGGATATCAAAACAAATATCGTATGTTTTTATTCAAACGTGGAATATGTTATTGACAATTCTCAGAAATATCTACTAATATTACTGTGCGCTTACAAACGAATGATGATCCATTATTGATATGCGTTCAACATACGTTTTATAACATTTTTTAGTATTTAAAATTGCTTGTATTTCGACGAATATTGGCGTATTTCAATGAATCGATTTATCCACACACACACACACACATTAATCACGTATTTTTCTGGGCTATACCGAATAGAGGCGGAACTATACGAAACCCTGCAAAAGCTCGTAATAAAACGCGAAAAACTAAACATTTCGCGTTTTTTTTTGATTGTAAAAAAAATAACGAAAGAAAGAACGCAAATAAAATACGGGGCAAGTAAGCCAGAAATCAAAGGTAGCTGTGTATTTGAGCCGGTACGGATTCGTTAAAATTTGTGAAATATTGGGATAATTGATTACGATCGTTTATCGCAGCTCGACTGTGCTTGTATAATCGCTCGAACGTGGCCGAGCTCCGGCGTTGGGTCATTTTTTATTTATTCCCATAATCCTCCGGGTGCAGCGATTAAATTGATTACAAACACCGCACGCTCTCGGTGGTTTGAAACGCGAGTGTGTGAATATCGTCGGAGCAACGTTCCGGAATAGTGTTAAACAATAAAAATCAAATATCGTACGGAGATGAACGAACTTTTGAAATCATTGATCGCGGCTGTGTCTCTGATGGTGACGAGTCAAACGTTCGCGAGGTGCCAGGCACAGCATGTTCAAAGGGTCGATCCACTGGGTAATTATTCGATTAATTATTTTCGTACGAAGCAATTTTAATTCGCGAATCGAATACTTTTTTATCCCATTGACTCAACAACGTGGACGGTATAAAGTTAAAGACAGTACAAAGGAACGATTTTCCAGCTCGAGTTAAATATTGTTTACTTTTTCTTAAAACTTTAATTGACATAATTGCTTATAATTATTTCGTAAGAGCGTCAATTAAAATGGTTGCGGGGCTTACTTTTGAAATTGCGCAACAATGAAGAATCTTCCGTGCAACTAGCCAAAAGTAAAAATGTAATTTACATTCACAAATACATGCACCCGGTGCAAGGCCGAATGCCTGGAATTTTCACAATTGAATTTTCCTCCCTCGTATCCTCCTTTCGGCGCATAGAAATGTTGCGCGACGCGCTTTTTGTTCGTTTTCACGAAAGCGAATAAGTTCGAGAAACATCTTCCGTACCTAGACGAATACTTCGAGAAACTTTGAAGACTTTGATTGTTTCTTTGTCACCGTTATGCGCAACGTAGTGGCGTAAGGTTCTCCACCGTGTACAATGTTGCACGATAAATTTTCCATAAACGCGCAAATTCCTAATTTACGTTCTCCATTTCTCACGATCTTTTCGTTATAAAAGTTTGTTTTTTATTTTTTACCTAACTAATCAATAAAAATTTGGCACATATGAATGATTATCAATTAACTAATTAACGATTCGTAATTAACAAAAACGTATACAGAAATGAATGTTTGAATATTTATATATTTATTACAATTGTTCGTACGATTACGATAGCACATGCGACAAGATCGAAAGCCTTGTCAAGTGTTAAATGGCTCGTATTAGATCGACGCCTAACCAACGCGAATCTTTAGAAATGCGACAAGCACGTGTTTGCTCTCTCGATCCTTCCATAAACATCCTCGTTGAGAAGTGTGAGAATTTTCAAAGCCACGAACTAATGTTGAACCATGCGAAATACACATGAGGAATAGCAAGGTCCTGAACTGAGGAACCACAGAGAAGTCGACGATAACCGGGCAACACCGATCTCCACAGTTTGGTAAACTATTCGAGGTTTCCACTCTCGCCCACCGTTCGTCCCTTTCATCAACCACCCCGATGACAGCAAGCGACCAGCAGATTATTCCGTACATAAATATTCAGCCACGAGATGGCGTTGTTGAATAGTGTTGTACGAGAACAAGGAGAGAGAGAGAGAGAGAGTGAGAGAGAGAGAGAGAGAGAGAGAGAGAGAGAGAGAGAGGCAGGCATCGGCATTGATCCTGGACGAAGCGCTCAGAGATGGTGCAAAACGCGCCCGATGGGCTATATGCATAGCTTTTGTACAGTCGATCCCTCCAACGCATAGGAGAGTTTCCCCACGCATATAGAACGTTTCACCGATTCGCGATATCAATATAACCGACCGACTGAAAATCCCGATGACAAATGGCGTTATCGCCGCGAGCGTGTCGTCGGAAATGAGAGAGGGAGACAGAATGAGGGGGCGAGTGAGAATGGGAAAGAGGGAGAGAGAGAGAAAGACAACGAACGAGACAGACAGAGAGGGTGGGCGAACAAGAGGGGAGGATGAAGAGCATGGCGAGATGTGTAGCACACGATGCGGAATTCCGCAGACAATTCGAACTTGCCGATTTCACCGAGGCTTTGACTCTGTGGGATACACCAACCACGCTTCTCTCTCTTTCTCTCGCTCACTCGTTCACCCTTTTCTCCCGCCCAACTATCTCCTTTCACTCCCCGTTATCATTCAAACATCTACATGATTCATTCAATGTCACAAGAGTCGAAAGCACGCAACTTCAAACCCAAAGAATTGCCAATATTTGGACGTGTCAAACATTTCTTTATTACCTGCAACCCCCGATTCGTTTTGAGGGTTGGAATGCAAATCATTGTTCGATCAGTTAAAAAACAATGTTTGTTGTTAGGAGCCAGTGGTTACATACGACGTACGCATCGATAATTTGATCAGTAAAGATACGAGCGCGAAACGGCCAATCGAACGAAAAATTGACAGGTGCTCAGAGCATTATGGCAAAAAGTGACTCTTGGTATTTATTTTTCAAAATTGTTGCCACTCTAGATACTCTAAAAAATTCACCGCTCCGGATCGGCAAAATTACCGATGGTATTTTTGAATCGCTCGTCGTCTGCAACACTATTTCCAATATTGTAGAAAAAAAATACCAAGAGCCACTGTTTGCCATAATTTTCTGTATATCTTCCAATTTTTAATCTGATAGGTTGTTCAGTGCTTGATGAAGTACTGATTGGAATTTCGAACCGCAGTAATTATGATATTTGCTCAATAATCATAAAATCAATAATGAATATTAGTATCAGGGATAATACCGATAATCTCATTGCAGGAAATGAAGTAAACTAAAAGCTTTCTCCTACGATGAATTTAATCAACGATATGGATTTATCGTGATTAATGTTTGAATATCGTTTTTCTCTTTATAGTATCTGGTAATTAACAAAATGATAGCTCATAACTCGCGAAAGTAACAAAATTTTACTTGAATTACTTCGAATGCATTCGACACGTACGATTAAATATATAAACAAATGCGAGTGCATTTATATCTCAACAACCCCCCTCCCCTCCTCCTCCTCCCCCGCATGTGAACATTCGAACTGCCATTAGTCGATGCGTACGTGATTACATCGTAACGGATAATTCACGAGAAAACGAGACTATACCGCGAAGCATGTAGTATTTTCATCCTGCATGGAAAAATCGAGTCAAAGGAACGACGTGATTTCAAATTCCCCTTGAAATCGCCCCGATGCCTTTGCATTCGTGTATATAGCCCACGTATATATGTAGTTCACGTAATAATGCTCCTTCGTTGAAATTGCATTCTCCATCGTTCGCACACGTGCCAGTCGTTCGCTCCCGTGTAAGTCGCGCGTGTGTAAATACAACCGGGTCGCCAGTTCCTGCGGAAAGTAGGTGAGAAATAAAAGTAATTTGAATTTAGATGACAGGAAGTATGAGTCAGCCACGAGCGAGACGATAAAAATGCGATTTCTTGAAAAATCCAAAATTGTGGCGCACGCGCGATGAGACACTATTGTCGCTCATGGTGGTGTTAACGCGTGAACCAAGCAACAATCTAAGTGTACGTGTCGAAAAAGAAATTACCCTTTTGTCCTTTTCCATCCCCCTGTACCGTTCTCTCTCCGCTGTCTCTTTGACGAGGCTTTCTTGTCAGCCGAGAATATTGCACCTGTGCCCAGAATTGACACGAAACATGCGGGCACAGAGAAAATACAAAAGGTAGACGAGAACTTGGAGTCAAAGGCAATCTCGCATGGTCGAGAGCATGAAACGTAGGAAAACCGTGAGAAAAAAAATATCGTGCAACAACCCACACATCGATTGACATATTACGTTTTACGACGTCATCGGATAAGTAACAAAAAGTTAATGTCATCAATAACGCGCGTGTATTCGCAACGCCAGAGATCAATGACGTCTACTTTCCATACCACGCGACAGGCTGACAATGAGTGGTATGAAAAGTGGGTTTGTTTAGAGTACGCGAGGGACCACTCGTGATCGCAATATCGTTACAGGGCTAAAGTATTTATAGGATAGCAGATAAATGGTCCTGAATAACGACGAGGAATGAAGATAAATGGTGATTTTTTTTCTTAAACTTCTCTCAACTTGGGAACTAAAATTTATTACGAGATGAATAATTTAAGAATACTTTACTCTTTGAGCTTTTAAAAAGCTCTCTGTAGGGTTCATATTTAGGAAAAAACTGTCAAAAAGCGAAATCGCGAAGCACTCTTGTCGCTATGAAACATTGATAAAAATATATATGCATATCTATCATTTAACTACACCCAACCCTCAATCCCCTAGAGTCTCGCTTTGATTCCCTCGACCTCCGTCATCACGATTAATTACTTTAGATTAGGCATCTTAATATTGCTCAGCTCTCTCTCGCTAGACATTTTCCCTCCGGCGATTTCTCAACCCTCGGCTCTGTTCTCTACCCTCTACTTGCGGGACACTTCTGAAGCTTGAAAGTCTGTCTCTCTCTCTCTCATACGCTTTCACTCTCTTACACTTCCTCTCTCCGTGTCTTTCCCTCAGTCCTCCATTCCAGGCTGTCCAACATTCGTATTACTCATTTACCTTCCACCAATCCAGCTGCAAGGTCCCGTGTGCCCTGCTTTGAGAATTGCTTGAGAGACCGGTTCTCTGTCCGAGGTTTAGCGTTCATGCACGAGCAGTCCGCTCGAAACAGGAGGTGTCTCGTAACATCAGTTTTGGTAGTACCTACAGGTATATACATTATATAAATTCATATTGTACGAGAATATTTGCAGCTGACGTTGTAATATTTTCCGTTCAATAATACATGCCCGTTTTCTCTCTTCGCATATATTCGCTCTTTATGAACGATCAAGTCTCGTTGCAGGTATGTTATTAACTTCATCATTAGTTCATGTCCGAAAATGCACTATTGACAATATTGCACTTTTATAGTAAAATAAAATAGGTCCATAATTTGTCGTTGATATTTATTAACAATGCTCATTACAATATTTGCATGTACAAAATATTGAAATACTTATGTAGGTTTTGAATCGTCAATTAATTAATTTACAATCGATCGATTGATCGAAATAATGCAATTTTAATTAATTTCTGATCGTTAATAATATTCACGACATTTGGAAATGTCGTGTCCATATACCTAGCTTACTTCATTGATCTTCCAGGCTTCGTTCTTGTTAATATAACGATGACGATTATTATTATTATAATCATCACGGCATAAGAAAGGGACACTAATGCGATTTCGCTGGGTGTAGACAAGCGTACATAACGAGAATCCTCTTCGAGGGACCATATAAGTGTATATAGAGCGTATAGAATCTCTGGAGGATTGTGCGAGAAACGCAACGAGAGGTATATGAAGGAGGAATAGCCTCGTTCGCATTTGGGGCACTAGATATCGTCTCGAAGATGGGACCGACGCGAGCAAGGGTGTGTTCCAACATCGCGAGTCCCGGAGAATATAATATATACGTACAGCTTATCGGATTCTTGGTGTGTGTGTGTGAGAGAGAGAGAGAGAGAGAGAGAGAGAGAGAGAGAGAGAGAGAGAGAGAGAGAGAGAGAGAGAGAGAGAGAGAGAGAGAGAGAGAG
>JAPYZT010004338.1:0-19982 GCA_030522965.1 Tryphoninae sp. A BG-2022a | reverse complement strand
TATATAGAAAAAATATTCCTCTGCATTTCTCGATTTATAGTCTTAAAAGAGAAAATGTTCCGTTAGATATATGCTTTTTTTATATTTCATAAGGTCATCGTAGCCAGGTATATAAATTGATATGCACACAGTTTTTTTTTATGCACACAGAAAAAAAGAATCCATGAACCGCTAGCATGTAATCCCCCCTGCGCTTTCGAGCGTGACACTGGTATAAGAGCGAGTAGGATACAGTTATCGGTTGGCACGTATAGGGGCAAGGGAGATACCAAGAGAGTGGGGGTCAGCTGATGCGTCGAGTGTGTGTGGCACACCGATATGTTGTCGCGCGCTCTACAGCCCATAAGTGGAACTACATTTTCCTTGCCAAAAGTTAACACGGGCCCTGTTGTTCCATGTACATCTATGTTCTCTGGTTGTAGCGAGTAGTGCCGGCAGCGCTGCAAACTTTTACCGCGAAAATTTGAAACCAGAGAGGAATACTAGAATTTTAAATACAGAAATATCGTTAAATTTTATTGGAATGATGAAAAGAAAAGGGGACAAATGGAGATCTTATCCCTGACTGTAGCAAAATTTCTTACATTTCAGAAGAAAAGTGACTGTGAACAAGACACTTCTATAATATCCTTTTTCTTATAGAGAGAACGTTATTAAAGTATTCCGATAGCAAACCTCATTATTAGATAAAAATTTGTTATTTTTTTATTAGAGTATTTAAGTATGCAGGAAAATGCCTGCAAAATTTCAGAGTACGTGACCGACTATTTATCGCGATAAATAATTGATGAAATTTCGAAATATAATACGCGGCTTATGGGTATCTCGCTCCGACAGAGATGTAAGGCGTAAATGTTTACTTTTCGCGATTAGATATATTTTCAAAAAAAATGTTGGCATGTTGAGAAAACCCTAAGGATTATTTCTAAACAAAAAAATTGGGGGTAACGGAACAATTGCGATAGAAATCATCGATTTAGTAAAGTAATTACTTGATGCGTTGCGTCTTCTGCTACTACCGCTATAGTTACATAGATGTGACACCTCTGGATAAACTTTACCATAACGAACAAAATACAATCGATTCAAACATGTCAACTGTGCGGGTATTTGTATTGAGTAAACTTATCACAGAAAAGAATCACGGAAAAAAATAAGCTTGTAAAGAATTTCTCGTAATAATTAAAACCGAAACTGCAATTTTTTTCGCAGAAAAATTTATGAAAAGAACGTAAAAAAAATAGCTTCACAATATGAAGTTTTTCTTATAATTACATTTGCCACGCTACCTTTGATTACATATCCTTTCAATAGACTTTCAAATATATATTTTAATTAATTTATTGTTTAAAAGATTAATTTGATGGCAAATATTGTACGTTTTAACACTGTCCATGATGAAAGACGACGTTGAAAATCTATATTTCATGTGGACAAATATCGCGTAGGAATTTTGAAGAGAAATTATAAACTTAAGGAAAGCATGACGGCTGTACGTTATTTTAATGCTACAATATAACATTTCATTACGCAATAGAAAATCCGTACAGCATATTTTTATTTCTTATTATAAAAAATAATACAAGATATATTTATTTATATTTTTCTATTGAAGCAACGATGGCTGCAAGAATTTTATTATTTTTTGTGATTGTGATTGTGTGCATTGTGATTGCAGCCTTTCCCATTTCCTTTCTCATACCAACCGACACCGTTTCTTTCATTACATATTACTATTACAATCAGTGCACCAGAGTTCGCGAGCGAGAGTAGCCAAGTCAACGATGCGCAGACCAAAACATTCAAATATTTTCGGCTCAGCCCCACTACTAATTTTTTTTTTCACTCTTGATGCACGAACATTATTCCGCCAGTTTTCTATTGTACTTGACACGAATCGTCCTTTATTCTTGCCATGATGCTTGTTATATATATGGCAAACAAAGTTTGACGATACGGGCGTAACAGCATTGCCATATTTGAGACGAGATTGTCAGATTGCCAGATTGAGATCGAAAAACCTCATAATCAAAAGTTATCCATAAATGATCACGATACTCATTTCAAAAATCACCGACCTCGTTATACTAATAAAATAATATTTATGTTGATCATATATAGCTTATTTACAGTGTTACAAATAATAAGATGTCTTTTGACTAGCTAATGCGATCGGACTACCTTAAAGAGGTTTATACGAT
This sequence comes from Tryphoninae sp. A BG-2022a, assembly GCA_030522965.1. Taxonomy (NCBI): domain Eukaryota; kingdom Metazoa; phylum Arthropoda; class Insecta; order Hymenoptera; family Ichneumonidae; species Tryphoninae sp. A BG-2022a. Next base: position 17,781 of record JAPYZT010004338.1, on the reverse strand, counting down.
TACCGCTGCCAATGAGTCACATATTCTTATACACAAACAAAATGTATAATATGATGAAGTGGTGATATATTTATGCCCAAAATACGTATTCATATCAATATTTAACCTCGTTACTGATAAGTTTCCTGTATTATAAGCGCGATAAACAATTAATGAGAATAATAGCAACATATTGCCACGATGGTACACATATGTATCTTGTCATATATGTGTCTGTATACAAAAAATGCATACTTAATTTATTTCTTAACATTTTTCAATAACGATAAAAAAACTAACTAGTGAAAATTTGGCCTGCTTGTGCTCAAAGCTATTAAAGATTCAATATTTGCAAGTATAAGAACAACTTCGTTCCTTTATTATGAGTGTAACACTTGATGAATATACGTTTCATTAATCGTTTTATAAAAAAAATAACACCTTTTCCATCTTGTGAATATTCACACCGTAAGTGATAATAAACGTCTGTTGTAATTTTCCACCTTCCTAACATCAGGCTGTCCAATCAAAGTATCGGAAATATGCCACCCATTATCTTTCTCTTCGTGTTCTTACGAATCCTGAAAATTTCAAATAATCTTGTTTCGGGCAGCGATCAGACCGTTCCGTCGGTGAGCTGTATTGCACCAGGGGGCAACTTTTCACTGGCCACGTAAGTAGCCGAAGTTCTCGAGAGGTGAGCAGCCACGAGAGTGCAGTTTATTAAAGTATTCTCGTTTAAGGTAATTCGAGTTTTCGGTTTTGACCGGTTCCATTTCCCAGCCACCATCAGGCAGCACCTCGGACGAGAGCAAAGGAATCTAAGCACCGAGACATAGTGTGGCCGTTACCACCTGCTCCACTTTTACAACTAGTATGACTACTTTAATACTTACCAACTTACTCGCGGCTGTAATCGATTTTTTTATTTATTCTATCAACCCGTGATTAAAAAGAGTTATAGTTTCACAATGATACACAAATATCCAGTCGAAATGAACTAAATGCATGATCGAAGTGACAAACACATTTTATGTCCAGTTCGACAAACAGCTGACATTCAGTTTTTTTAAAATCTACATTAGGTATTAATAAAATTAGTGTTATCATTCAAACTTCTATAAATCGTCAATTTTTCACTAACTCTTACTAAATGAATAGGCGAATAATATGACAAGTCGCAGGGAAGACTGTGGAATTGAATTGAACAACAATAATAGAAAAAAGGTTGAGATATCGGTAAATTGTAAATTTCTATCGGTTTTATATTTTTTAGAAAATGGTTGCGAACCTTTTGAGACTGAATAAATAAAAGGAAACAAAAGAGAGAAGCGAAATGTTCATAAACGAGATGCGCCTAAAGCGCGTATCCCGCCTAAAACGGGATGGTCTTTCAAAGTGCACATTACAAGTATTTGTGAGAATATGTAACTGGTATGGGTGCCAACCCACGTTTTAACCGTTAACCTGCGGCAACCAATCACGGGTAGTGCGCCCTAGGGATGGTAAACGTACGAGAATTCTCATACGCGTATGAGAATTTTACTTGCCGTATGTAGCAAAATACACAGCGTATGAGAATTTCGAATTTTAGTGAATTGCTCGATAATTTGCCCGTTCGATTTAGAATTATACACGAAATTAGGGGAATTGACAAATTATGGAAGCCCATCTCTAAAAAAAAGGTACATCGCATGTGAGCCGTGCAAGAAGAGAAAATCGCATGCCGTTCCGGATTTGCCGGCGTATGAGAATTTTTTGTGTAGTATGAGAATTTCGTTACGTTCGTATGAGAACACCTTCAAAGTCATCTACCATTCTACCTGCTTCAGTGACAGAAATGTTTACAAGAAAACACGAAAACAAAGGTTTTGCTGCGTTCGTTAAAGAAATTCGAAGTTCGGATTACTCGAGTATGCTGCAGAATGGGGTTTCTTAAGTTTTGCGTTATGTTTTCATTACTAATATGCTTCTTATCTTCACAAACTCGCGGCACTCTGTAATTTAATTTTGAGATTATAATGATAGAAAATTAATACTTGCTTTCGAGCAAAACGGGTATGGTCGGAGCAAACACGATTTGCCCTACAATAATCATATGGGTAGTTTGAAAGGTCAGACATAACTTTTGATCTTTTCACAAATTGGAGATTATAATTGTTACTTATCATAGCCAGAAGTTATAATTAGTTTATTACTGTGGAGACTGCTTAATGTTTAAAAAAGTCGGTACTTGTGCATAAAATAATTAGACATTTTTGAATGCGAAATTAATTAACTTTAAAGTTAATTAATCTCATTAATTAAGCCGTTATCAGTTTTAGCTCCCTCTCCCTCACCGAGCAAAGTGGGTAATTCAAAGATTTTTCGTTTTTTTAATTAAGATTATTGAAAAAAATGGCTATTTCTGTTTATAATTTTGGAAACTTTATTGAATGCTGGTAGACAAAATTATAATTATAAATGTAAATTACATTTACGTTTCTAGCAATAAGTCTATTTTATTGAACATCTTCCTTCGCTTACCCTTTTTAGGCTCCTCTACATCTTCTTTATAATTTTCACTCATTGACAAACTTCCGTCTATCAAAAACACGTCGCAACAGTATTTTTCAACGACCGTGATGAAAAAATCTCTTATTAAGAATCAAATTCTCCTTTCTCGACTAGCAATCGATATGTGCGGAATTTCTCAAACGTGCTTGCATTGCATATTGTACATATATTCTGTATATCCCTCGTGATATTGCATCCTTATGTATGTATCGCGAGGCTTCGACATCGAGTTTTCATAGCCATGTATTGCGATAGAGCGAGCATAGAGAGATACAATTATGTCCCTTTGATGTTGCGAACTTTCTTAGCATTTTACATATTCAGTAAGAAAGCTTGTTCGGACAAAAACAGATTGGAAAAAAAATGTGCAATGTTTTTTTCGTACGTTATTCCGTTGCGATTTTTTTTATTCATTTTGAATTTTAACGAGCCCAATGAAAGCGCGCCAATTTTGCAAACAAAAATCAGATTCAGCAAAATGCGATATGTCCATACACAATCAACATCGGTCATGGCACATTTTGTATTCTAGTCACTGTGTATAACGAGAATGATCGATTTATTTACCATGTACATGCTGTGACGAAGCGAGGAAATTTGAAGGGGTTTGGCCATTTTACCGGAGGGCATCGCTTTCTATGCACATATATTTATATACATGACTGTGTACCGTTGTACGTATAAATATGGACGATGGCCGTCAAAATGTATACTAGAGCGAGAGGGTTTGTACAGGTATAATAACTACGGGCGGGTTGTGATCCCTTATATCGCCATCCATGTAAGAGTTTCCTTGAGGCTAGAAAACAAATTCCTCTCCGTTGAAATATCGTATAAAGAATTGAAAATATTCAAGTGTAAAGTAACATCTTAATTAAGTAGTACACAAGCTTAGTAGTTTGTTGTCAAGCGTGCCGATTGATCCAATAAAATAAAAAAAATACTTAACCTGGGATATTTAATAGTTACCATCACCAATGGGGTGAAAATATTACTGATTTACCATTAGGGTGGTATTTGCAATCGCCAGCAACAGAATTTGTCAACGTGTGTCATTTCACGAAAGTCAATATTTTTTTAATTATCGTCCCTTTTCCTTTCACTTTTATATTTGGTACACAATACAATGACCCTTTATTGCTATTTATTTGCTTTTTTGTTATATTGAAATGGGTAAGCTGCTTTTAAAAGCGGTACGTTTTTTGCAACATTTATCTCGAACGATCGATTGGTAATGCGTTTGCGTTATGCAACGTGTCTACCGATTAAAATACAATATTCAAATAAATATATAAGCCATAGTCGTGGTACGAGAAAATGTTAGTGAAAATGTATCATGTGACGTCTACTCGACGCGTTTTTCGATGCAGGAAAATAGATTACTTATCGTTGAAGTAATCTCCAAAAAGAGAAAAAATTCTACCATCGATATCCCTAGAGGTAACCTTTCTCTCCTTTTCCCGAGTCACTCCCTCTCTCTCTCTCTCTCTCTCTCTCTCTCTCTCTCTCTCTCTTTCTCGCCTCCTTTTATACTTTATTACCTCGAGCCGCAAAGGGCTCTCGCGACACTATTTTTCAACGAGAGAATCGAACGCTCTATTTCTAGCTCTCCCTCTCATTCCTTCCTGCTCGCTCTTTTTCTTAAAACTCGAGCCTGAAATTTAGATGGCACCGGTGCCAAACGCGAGAACTCGTCGAGTCGATCCTCCCGCGAGAGCTGGCCTCCTATGCTGAGACCAACGGAAAATCGGTTTGAGAGCCTTTTTTTCTAATTTACAATTTTTCATTCGGTCTCGTGATGTTCCATGAAAATATCCTTCGTTATAAAATCAAATAGAGTTTTAGCAAAATTACATATAGGAAAAAATGGAGTTTCTCAACATATACGAATTGATATTTCCTTATATTTATTGCCTTTGTTTTTCAGCTCTCTGTCACTTTAACAATTGTCGCAATTTGTTCTTTCATATAACGAGCTTATTCAAAGTAACCTCATTAGTAAAATTCTATCCATCTCGTCGACCGTTCCCCGAGTAGAAAATAATTATTGTACAAGTATAATGACATAAAATAATTATATTTACTCGCTGATTGTTTCCATTGTAACCATAACACAGCACAAAAATAAATTAATTAAATAGAGCACGTTTATCGATTTCGTTTCTGTTCGTTACTCCGGGAAAGGGAAAATTTATAGTTGCGAACCATTATTGGATTTTCGTAAAATAAAAGCGGTATGTAGCTTGCCCCGATATCGAGCCTCCAAGCTATCGTTCTCAAAAAACGTTTTTTTCGCGACTATGTGAAACGCAATACGAATATGTATTGACTTCATGTTTAACCTAGTTTTGGAGCGTAGAACCTAGGGCATTCATGGTGACCGGTATTATTAACTTTCGGTGGACGTATGTGCGACTCACCTATGTCCAGTTCGTACATGTGCGAGTGTGCACATATACGTACCTAAATTCTTCAGGCTTCCAGTACGGCTCGAATAATACGCAGGGAATTATGGAATCGATTGTTCTAGTGGTCGCAGCTCCATTCAAGGAAGCCAATCATAAATTACGTCACACTCGTTTTATTTTACTAGATTATAACGGAACGACATTTTTTCATAATTGACGGGCTTGTTCTATATGAGAGAAGGCAATTTCTATGATGCTTGTTCAGCCACGCGCAACAAATTAGGCTAAACTAAAACTCCGATAATATTTTAATTACAGTTAATTATCGAGACAAACTGCATTGGCGAGATGGTACGGTAACTGTTTATACACGATTCTCCAAAGTGTTGTAATTGCGCTTCCCCGTTCGTGTAATTGCATCGCTTTCATGACAGTTCTCAACAAGGTGTCGCAGTTCTACCACGATCACGATATGCATTTAAACTTTATTGGTCACTCATTGTTTAATAGGTTATCAAGACTGTTCGTACCCGAAATCGTCAACAACAAAAATTGAAACGATTTCTCCACTCTGTTTTTATCTTGGTTATTACTCGATGAAAGTTGTACAATGACAAATACATAATGGTCATACTCGAGTGATATAAATATTTATTTTCTTTTTACATGGGGGTAGTTCGCCAATAAACGAAGTATAACAATATACATCGTGGTAACAGAAGGGCAGATACATGAAGACAAACTTCGGACATTAAATGATAAGGGAAACAGAATCAATATAATATACACACAAGTTTGTATTGGGACAATTAGAAATTATATCCCGTCCTTAAAGCGAATCAAATTATAGTTTTTAATTATTCTGGTTCGATTGTAATTCACAGAAATGTATCCGACACACTCGGTTAGCACGTCAGTGTACGTATTTTTACATATATATCTACGATCCATTCCCCAGAATAATAGTAAAAGTTTCGTGCTAATGAACTCAGATTATGCGTTTTATTCTTAATTTCCTTCATGTATAAGTATATTCATGGAGTGCTTTTTAGATTTTTCTTGGCACTTTCTTAAGGATAGCTGTTTATCGAATTTGTTATGGTAAATAAAAAAATTAATAGTTTTCACAAAAAATACGTGCTTATATAAGACATTTGCAACTTTTGAGAAAAACATGTTCCTCGCCACTCACAAATTCAGGAAAGTTGCGAAAAGATAGTAAAATACAAGTAACTAGAGTCAGCCAAAATATATAATTTTATAGCAAAATAATGTTTTATATAAAAAGGCATTTGATGTTTTTCAATGGAGACAATACTTTCACTGTATTTCGTATTTCGAATTTTCGTATATTTTGAACTTTGAACTCGAACATCATTTGGATGGTTAAGTTTACCAAAAACGTACAAGGGATCTTGTTTGTAAAGCATTTAATTTTTTATAAAAATACTAGTGATATCCGGCATGCGTTGTAACGCCGTATTGGTATCATAATTTATTTGACGCACAATATTTTTTGTTTTTCTCTCCATGTGTGAAGCATGAACTTTCCAAATATAATCTATGCTATACACATTTTTAGCGATTGTCCCCGTGCTTCGTTGATGGACATTGCAAATGCGAGATGCACTGGAAACTGCAAACGTTTGAAATCGAATGGCATATATTTTAGTATCATTGGGATACATGACAATAGTACATCGTCTTTTCCTTCAAATTTTCTATTTTAAATTGTAGTTTCGCTGATATTGTTCATCATATTTTTCCCTGGAATTCCAGTACCGTTGCAAAGTCGTGGTGGATTGATGTTTCGTAAAAGTATGATAGGCACGCCCATTTTCAATATTACAACGTGCGACGTTATCGCTGGTAAATGAAACGAATTCAGGAATTCAGTTAGATAATTAACGTTCTTGATTAATAAAATCAGCAATCGACTTGTATGTTTTAGTTTCTGATGATATTTTCTTTTGAATCGTGACATTTATATACTTGACATTGGTGTTTTTGCTGCTAATATAACATGTTTCCTTAACCGCATGTGTTTTTTATAGTTATGTGCAATATTTTCAAAAACTTTGTTAATTAATTCGTCTGTTATTGCTGTTATTTTAAGAAAGTTTGTATGTCGTCGTACGTACTTTAACTGTTTCCTATCTTGCTTCTCGTTGCTCGTCCGTTTCTGAAGTTCGTAATGTATTTTTCATTTGTTATTGACGTGTATATCCTCCAATCGTTTCCCGATTTAATGTCACGATTAAGGAAATTTATCTGGTCAGCGATTTAAAAGATATATCATGTTCTTCAAATTTGAAGACTCGAGGATACCTTGTTCGCGGGACATAAATAAAAACATATTTTTCCTAAATTAACACGTACCTTTATGGGTTTCAGTGATTTTTCCGTCTACGACCTTTAAATTTACAACCAATGACAAACAGGTTTTGACCAAAATTGCAGAATTAGTAAAATAATATCTAAGGAACATTTGTAGAGCTTCATAAAATCAATTAAGTACTCATGAGATTCATAATAAATTAATTTGTCTCGAATAATAATAATTTTTGCGAGGTTAAGCATTCGCGGCACCGTCAAACATGGTAAATTGACTACGCTTGTCACACAAATTTTTCTTTTGACTTACTCCATACCAGATAAACCTCCTTAATTTGACATTCGCTGTCAAATGAATTATGCAATCGATATGTGTAATATCGAGTTAATCGAGTCGTTGAAACAAATGAGTATCTTTTATTTCGCTTGTCATTTTGATAGCATACTTTGATAGCTGTTAAATAATTTCTGTATATAGATATACATAAACGTTAATTTTGTTTTGCCGTATACGAGTTTATTTCGACAAATAAAATTATTCTACTCACGCAGAAACCTTCTCGGGAGTGCGGACTACAATTCACCAAATTTTCATCGCAATCGGATGATCGGATGGTATAGAAGCTTACTCGTGTCAATCAGACAAACAAACATTCTTCCATTTTTATATATAAGATGTCTGAAGTTTGGCTGTACAGCGTGTTATTACTTACCAAAGTATAAAACTCCAAATATAAAGAAGGCTTCTTATGTTACCTTCCTGCAAGTGTACAATCTGATTGCAAACTGAAAAAACATTGTCCCGAAGTGATACATCCTAATGTATATTGACGACGTCAATATTTGAAATTCGTAACACATTTAAACGCTATTCATGAGAAAGTTGGAGTGATAATGATGAAATAATTTCGTTGATTCCTCTTTTTGTGTCCTCTTGTCTCCTCTTTTCCAGCTCACATAGCGTCTCCTTGCAATTCCGGCTTGCAAAAGGCATCGTTTGAAATCATATCGCTACATTTGTTCAAATTTTCATTCTTTCCACGCGTTTAAACAATTTGAGAATGTCAAAGTTTCACTATAACATCTTTAAAAAGTCCTTAAAAAAAGTATGGTTATACGAGGATAAATCGTATTGGCTGAGATAAGCTTAGCGATATGTCTAAGCGAGCGTTTCATGCTATCAGCAGTCTCCCAGGCATTCACGAGTTTCAGGAGAGCGAAAAGTCCGTAGAAAAAAGAGACGCGATGATTGCGAAGTCATGGTGACAGAAAATAAATGGCTGTCTTTCTCACTTTCTCTTTCTCTTTCTTTCTTTTTGCCTGAGTGTATATCTCTCTTGTTCTCTCTCTCTCTCTCTCTCTTTTATCTCGTAAATGCGTACGCGAGAATAATGGGGATAGACTGAGAGACAAAGAGGGAGTGCAGAACTGTTAAAAAAATCGTCAATGGCACAATAACGTGTGACATAAAGTTTCACGATCACTATATAGGCATGCTATAAAGCAATGCTCGATTGATCGTAAGCGATGAGAATTCGTGCCATCATCATGGCTTGGATAGAAAATTCTATGTAGAATCGAACTTCATTGATTTTTTTGGGCGTATTTTGCTTGCACCGCATAATCCGTAGTCTTGATTCCAAGTAATAAATGCATTTACAGTATTTTAAGACGAAAATGATACTGAACGGCTATTACTGAAAGTATCTGTATCTATTATAAATGAGAAATGGCAGTATATTATTATAATACACCGATGAAACAGTACATTTTCTCTAGCATTGTCAGTCTCGGGTAATGTGACCAGACGTCAAGATTTGGCCTGACATGTCAGGTTTTTTAGGCACATGTCAGCCTTGCGGTTGGCTTTTGCAAATGCCAGGCTTTTTCAGAAATGTAGCTAGGTGCTTGTTCCTGTAGTTTGCCTTGTAATTTCCAATAATTGCCACTCGCATCTCTAAGAAAACCGATTCCCTGCATGGTGAATAAAAGGAAATAAAAGACAGCTAACGATTTCAAAAAATACCATCACATGATGTGAATTGCGGTTTACCGGATAGCATTTATAAAAAAAAGCTTTGTTTGCAAAGTCAGGCTTTTTGTCAGGATTTTTTATCTTTACATCTGGTCACCCTAGACTTGAGACGTCATACATGTCTGAGCACATAACTTTTTTCGAATCTTTCAAGGTCTGTTGATTTCGAAACCTGTTCATACTGCGATAGCGTACCTCAATGGACCTACAAGTTTAAGTATAAGTTCAGGATTATTGGGTCGCAAAAAGCAGTTATTTCTAGAAGAAATCCGTCGGTGCTGCCAGAGCATTTGAAACTGGCACGTCTGCGTCGCAGTCCGAAGTCCAATGGATCATGTCATTACTCGCTTATATCATATTCTCAGCGTATTATTTTCTAAAAATGGCAAAATGCTTGTTCTGGCAATTGGTCTGTTATTTGTTACGATCTGAAGACCATCATCCAACGGATTTAGTATAATTTTAAAAAATCCTCATCGACCATATTATATAATTAGAGGGTTACCAGCCACCGCTCCATCTGGTATTCGTCCCGACTTAGAAAGACTCTATATATAACCATTTGATATTGATTCGTCAACCGCCAACCACCATTTCTCAATCCGAAAAAAGATATTTGGGTCACTGCTCTCATACAAAATTTATTAGCTCCCCTCAAGAACAATTATTCACATACTGCCTTGCTCTAAACGTTTTTCCGAAGAATCATCTTATTAATTAGGTCAAATATGTAGGTACTTATTATCAGTAACTGATTACAGCACATATCAATGACAAAACCAAAGAAACCAATCGGAAGGTTGAACCGTCCTTAAGCATCTGCCAGAAATTAACGTATAAGGATCACTTTTCCATTAAGAAAACCGTTAAAATTTCAAGGAGGCCAGTAACGCAACCACCTTGCGCAACAAAATGTGTGGAAGATTCTCTTACATTAAACATATACCATGCATCCGTTTAAGTGCAAACTGTGCACTCACCGAAAGCTGTCTCGTTATTATTAAAGTATCTTAGAGTTAGTAGACCTGTGCATAAAGACTTTGTAACCAAACTCATGAGTCACGCATGCTTTTGTTCACTCATCTTCATCATCCACATCCTCATACTCGAACGAGTTGAGCAGATTGTGATACATTGATTCTAAGGACATTGAATAACATAATGAAATTATAAATAGAGAGGCAGTGGTATATGGTTAAGGCTCCCGGCTCATACGCAGTGGGCCACGGTTCTCTTCCCGCCGGCACCAATGGAATCCTCTATGTGCTTTTTCTGTGCTCTCATTGTCAGTAGTTCGGAGCCCACCTAAGAAAAAACTGTAGGTCCACAGGAGTAGTTGATGGTGAAATTGCGGCTGGAGATGTGTAAACAGGCGAAGTACGCCGTACATTGAAATATGTGCATATAACCACCCCGGTCTGAGAGTTATGCGCCAAGTTGATTTTTTTTTTTGCGAAGTAGAGGAAAAACATTTTTTCATTAATATTAACAGACTTAATTATAAAATAATTTTTACTGACTGTTTTACAATCCTGTGCATTGCTCTCTTGATATTTAATGCTACGTATAATTTGTTCGATTGAGATAGTGGTAAATATACATTGCGATAAGGAGGTAGAAAGGAAGGAAGGGAGGAAGAGAGAATGGTAATGAGAATTCCAAAGTCAAAGACCAGGCTGGTTAGTAGACGAACATATCTTGGTGTTTCAACAGATCCTCCTTGTTGTCTTCTCTCCCGTTCTCTCGCTCTAATTCACCCTTTTCCCCAACTCGTGTATGTATTTTCCTTATCGATCCATTTCTCGCGTGTATCTCGGGCGATACGAGAGAACGACAATTCCAAGGTTCGCGAATATGCCACGCGCGGGGAAATCACACACCTGGCACATAGCTGGAGGAATAGAGAGACGAATTCGAGATGCATGACAAACGTAGGTACATCACGTTTGCTCTCGGTGACGAGCCAAGGAACGTGCATCGGTTTCGGAATCCTTCCTCGCGAAGTAATTTGATAACAACCTTTGCCAGTGAACACCATGCAGAGGGTTTTTGATTTGAAGCGATATATTATGTATCCGATGATGCAGCAACGTAATTCAAGAAAGAAACGTCAAACAAAAAATTCGAAGCGGTATTACCAAATTAGTTATACGAAATTTTAACAATATTTTAATGAAATATAACCTTAAATATGTATGACCTATCAGTGAGATTTCTCCCTTAGAATTCACTATGTATAAATATTTTTTCGTGAACAAAAATGGTGTTCGATCAAGAGATAAATCGATCAAACTCTGAAATACGAAAGACGATTGATCCGCGATCAACGCTTTCGTTAACCAAAAGATATGTCGAAAATCTCTATTAGAGATGACTAAACATAAAAAGATGGCGTGGTAGGGAGGGAAATCATCCCATTGGAACTGATAGATGCGACGGTAGATGGCTGGCCTTCTTCAAGTGGCGCCACACGCATATAACGGCAGTTAAAATATATGGTTAGAGAGTTAGAAAGCAAGACAGTTCAGTTTACACGCCTGTTTAGTTGTCCGTACTTTGTACACCGAGTTAAAACTTCCTCGTAGACCCCCCGCCAAAGAATATGGCAGAGCTCGATTCAATGCGAAAATGGGAACACAGAACGTCGACGAGTACAATGCGCTCTAGTTTATCAATGTAAAGCTCGGAGTTGCTCCAATTTTTCAGCTCCCAACGGTAGCCCACGTTTCGAAAATCATCATGAGCGAAACAGTAACGCCAATGGAATACGCGAACTTTTTCGTGCCAACCGGAGCCAAAACGATTTTTACGAAATTGTTTTCCTCTTATATGGACCATGCGATGTCTCGCCCCACGTCCCTCTGGTTCTCCTTCAGGGAGCCCTTAAAAATGCTATTTACTACGGTCGTTACGAACTCTCCAGATATAACATTTCCTCTATCTATGTGCTGGAAAACCGGAGCACTGAGATTCGAAGTAACGAGAGAGCTTCGGGTCAGTTCCTCGAGTAGTCTCCCTATCTATCCTTTCATTGCAAGATTTCCGATCGTACGCGAATTTCCGATGGGAATTACTAGAGAAGTAAGTCAACCCTGAAACTTGCTCATTCTCTCTGGTTTCACGAGTAAAACATTTATAGAGTTACACCCGGTCGTGATAAGATCCTCACAAGTCTTCTATCATTGCTGAGTGTAATGCTCGACGTGGTCTACTCGGCGGTTCGTGGCACAGCCATTCTAGAAAGCTAGTAAATGTTGTCTCGTGACTCCTATTTCCTTCAATGGAATTTTTGTTGCCAAACAACTTTCCCGCCCTATTCAATTTTATGGCTGATTTCATTCTTTGTTTACAGTTCGCAGGTATTTCCTTAGACGTATTTAAATTTACATTGACAAAATTGGAAAGTGGGTTGTCACCCGTCGAAACTAAAAACACGAGATATCAAATTTTTAATATCTCAGTGTAACTCTGCTACTGTCGGATCAATTTAAAATTTACTCTGAACTCTTTTTAAGAATTTGCTCGCATATCTATAAAATGTCGTTAAAATCATTTCGATAAATCAAAGTTTACAGTTGTGACGACAACAAATTATGACGAATGTGCATGACAGAGATTTATGGATGCAATATCGCTGATTTAGTAATGAAAGTTATAGATTAGATCTTAATAGTGGTCTCGGAAAAGTATCAAGCGGAAAGCGCTGTTACCTAGGGACTTTACAAAATGTCTTTCCACACAGGTGCATCGAGAATTACACATCGTTAGGTTTCGAACTTTATCGACCCGCACCCAGTTTAATACCTTCGAAAAACTAAAAATGCCCTCTGGTTTGCCACGGTGCATCGCGCATATAAAATAATCGGGAGCACGTTCGCCTACCGCTCAGTTCATCCCCAAAAATATCCGCTTCAATGATAGAACCTATTGGAGAAAATTGACCTCTGACCTTAACGATCCCCTTATAGCCAAAGAGAGTGAAGATATACCGAGATATCATTTCCAAGATCGTGCCATATTCATTCATTCGCGGCTTCATGGTTCCTGACAGGGTAGGTTAAGGGAGAATTCTCTTCCTCAAGGCGAACGTCTGCGGCAGCAGCGATATTACATTACATCGTGAATATATACATATATATGTATATCAATTTAGCTAGCTATTGCTCAACATAAGTGCCACACGCAGTCGAGTTCTCTATAGCAGGGATGACAATCGTTAGGGACATCTCTCTCTCTCTCTCTCTCTCTCTCTCTCTCTCTCTCTCTCCCTCTCTCTCTCTCTCTCGCACGCGCGCTCTATCTATCTATCTATCTACATCTGTCGCGACTAGTCAAACTGTTTGAAACGATAAGCAAACTTTTCTTGCATCCTTAATGTATCAATCCCTCGAGCATGACATCCCACTGATTGCATCATTATGAAACAAGCAGTCCCCCGTCCCCATCTCCGTTTTCTTCGAAATATTGAGCGCAAAAGAGGGAAACAACGACCGACGGAAGTGCGAGTCTCTTCGGTCGATACTGGGTATAAATTATGTACATAGTAAAATACGCCTATGCGCTTTAAAGTTACCTCCCAAGAGCCACAACAGCAGGCTCCTCTTCTCGGTTATACCATCAAAGCAGTAATCTTCGAACGACGACGAGGAAACGTTATATAATCCTCGTAGACTTATAAAAACTGTTCTAATCCCTCGAGCCACAAGCCGCCCAGAGCATTCTCAGACCCTAATCGATAATAAACTCCATCACCGAGAAATTAATCCTCTCGGAAAAATTATTTTTCCATTTACCTTCATGCTGTTAGGTGCTTCAAATTTTGTTTGCACTAAAACCCTAATTCGAAGCCAATAATAAACGAATATGGTGTAAAACGATTTTCGCAAAAATACTTTTTACTAAACGTAAACATACTGGACAGCTAATAATCGAAGGTTTCGAAAGAAAAAATCAAATATCCAGCAGTTCTCGTCTGATTCGATACTTATTGGGGATAAGCGAGATATTCCTAGCGCCGTTTGAGCAGACTGAACTGCAAATGGAACAAGAAAACGCGTTGAATTTACGTAAGCAGCTCACGTTTGTAGTTTCTCGAAATACTCGCAAATATTTTGCTTTACCTCAGCACATACGAGAGGTCGGGAAGTAGCAAGGATGATTTACCGTTTCCTGAAATTCAGCATCCTTTGCCCGATTCCTTGCAGCGTGCTGTACAAAGGTTCCTCTTTGGTCTCGCACATATTTTCTCGCCCTTTCGCACGTATTTAATGGTGTACCTTTCGCTAATGAGATGGTGAATGGGCTGTCGCGAGAGGCTAACCCTATTTTCCTTTCATAGTTTGTCGATGATTTTTCATTCGATCCTTGTAATGCATAATTGAAAGATCAAACAAATTTACCTGTAAAGGATGTTCGATCTTAATTGTATTTCGCGCCTATTCCTCAAGATCAATGTGTAGTTATTTAGACTTTATTAAGGCAGATATTTCATGCCTCAGAAATTCAATATCCTTGTTTATTTATAAAATCTTGTTCTCTTGTTTTTTTTCTTACTTGTAAGTGCGATACGTGAACAAATATAATATTATTTAGTGTTTTTATCTAAAACCGCTTTTGCAAATAAGCTCTTACTTGTTTGAATCCGACGGTCGTAGAACCTAGCGAAGGTCCTCAAACGTTCCGTCCCGCTTGCAGTTTTTCTAATCGCATCTATATTAAGGCCGTTTATTTTGAAAGCAGCCTAACTTCATTTTTTATTTGTTTTTCTGGTTATCATGGTTACGTATACAACTTCATGTTATTTATGAGTAAAACATTTCAGGTTGCTTATAACCCGAGCAAATAATTCTTGACACATAAGTTTTCAGAGTTACTACAATAATCGAACCGTGGAGTTTGAAAGTGGCTTAACTCCATTTATACTTAAATAAAGATATTTACTATTGATAATGTCGAAAAACAGTGACGAAGGTAATTTTAATTAATTAGTATTTACACATTAACCTCAGTTTTTGGACAATTGCGTTAGTTGAATAACCAGTACGTTTAATTAATATAAAACTTAAAATTTAATATTAATTTTTAGAAATTATTTCGCCCATGGGGAAGAACGGACTAAGACTATTTAGTTCAGATAGGGAAGAAGAAATAGCAACTAATGGTTTTAAAAAAATCGAAAAGAAACAGAATTATAGAACAATATTCGTCTTCAGGGGATTAAGATACGAATAACAATGGAGAAAACATTGATGAATCATACATCCAAAAAGTGCGAAAGATTAAACGGAATTCAGGAAAAAGATATTGTACGCAAACCCAAAATATTGTGCCTGAAATTTTTTTTAAAAACAAAGATTGCCCTTGTCGGAATTCTTGCATAAAAAATTACAATGAAGAAGAAAGAAAGAATATTTTTGTGAAGTTTTGGGGCTTGGGAGATTTTAACAAACAAAATAGAGTTTTAGGTATTTGTTAAATTCCAAAAACGGAAAAATTCCCGTCTGCAAAAAATTCTTTTTGGATACTTTTAAAGTAAGTGAAGGACAGTTAAAACGAGTATTAAACTCTGCAAATACAGACAATGATTTGTGTGGGATGATGGTTGAATCACCAAGAAAATTATCTGAGGAAGGGAAAAAGCACGTTCAAAACCATATTAAAGGTTTTCCTAAATTTGAATCCCATTATACTAGATCTTATAATTCTAACAGAAAATATCTACATCCTGATCTAACTCTTAGGAAAATGTTTAATTTATACGAGCTTCATTGCGAGGAAAATAAAATAAAAGCCGTTAATGAGGGGGCTCACAGAAAAACATTTAAAAAAGGTTATGATTTACATTTCCACGAACCGCGCACAGATACATGTCAAAAATGTGACTTATTAAATATCAGAATTAAAGTATCGAATGATGATGAAGAAAAGAATAAACTTACAGAAGAATACGATGTCCATTTAAGACTAGCAGAATCAGCTAAGAATTCACTAAAACAAGATCAGGAGCAAGTATCACGTAATTCAGATTATTGTTTTGCTTTCTCGTTCAACTTGCAAAAAGCATTACCGTATCCCAAGTTGACTACCTCAGTAGCATGTTATAAACACAATAGGTATGTTCTAAATTTAGGTATTCAGAATTTTCATAACGATAATGTTTACATGTACGTTTGGGATGAAACTAAACAGAGGTTCTCAAGAAATTGTTTCATGCATCCTAAAACATGTTAAAAATTTAAGAAGTGAAAGACACATTATACCTTACAGTGACATGTGCACCGGGCAAAATAGAAACATTAAAGTAGCTTTAATGTGGTTAAAAATTGTCCAAATTTTAGCAAATAATGTGGAAGTCATAGATCACAATTTTTTAATATCAGGACACTCGTTTTTACCAAATCATAGAGATTTTGGCGTGGTAGAAATGTCATTAAAAAAATATAATTTACTGTTCGTTCGCCAAGATTATTACAAGATTCGTAAAAAATATCGGACAGGTAATAATATTATTGTAAATGAAATGAGACAAGAAGATTTTGTATCAACAAAATTATTAGAAGACGCAATTTTTAAAAGGGTAAAAAATTCTGATGGAGAAACAATAAACTGGTTAAAAATATGTTGGTTGCGTTTTGTCAGAAATGAACCGTATAACATTTTCTATAAGACATCAATGAATAAGAATGAAAATTCTAAAGTCCTAAATTTATTAGCGCGCCGGGATAGACCAAGCAAGTTCGAAAATATTGTGTTGACACCAGTGTATAAAAATATCAGACAAATTACAACAGCAAAATTCAAGGACATAATAGTCCTATTACGATATATACCACCGAAACATCATGATTTCTTTAAATCCCTTTCACACACACTAGAAAATGTAGATGAGTAGTAAATTGTTTCGTAATAAATTTATGTTATGTAATTTTGTACGTTATGCAGTTAAAACATGTTTTGAATCGCGTAAATTATATTTTCGACGTGTTTTAAAGATATGTAAAATAAATTCAGTATTGTTTTTTTTCAATTTGAAGCATCTTAAATACTGTTGAATGGACTTGGGCGCCTTCAAATTTTATAATGAATCTGGTTGTTAATTTTCAAAGTAGGCTAACTCCATTCTTGATAAGAAAAAGCATATTATTCACTAAATAAATGCCACTATTTTAACAGGAACTATAAATTTAACACCCTTAGATACACTTAAGGGGCTATACCAGTGCAATCCATGAAAAAGTAGGAGATTTTCGCGAATTTTTTTGAAGTTTTTTTGGACAGAATAAGATATACTTTCAGCTATATTTTAAGATTTTTTTTTTACAAAAATATTGAACAATAACGGAGTTATGTGCTGTCTTCGGAGGTGCGGAGAAAAAAAGTTCCCCAACTGCTGACATGATTCCAGCTAAATGAGTAGCCGAAACAAAAAAATCAAAAAAGGTTATTAAAGTTGAAGGTATTTCCTATACA
>JAPYZT010004335.1:0-11541 GCA_030522965.1 Tryphoninae sp. A BG-2022a | reverse complement strand
AAATAAACTTTCTATTAAAAACAAACCAGAAAAATCAAATTTTTACAAAAAAAACAATAATTTTTAATTAATTCCATTCAAAGGTCATCCGAGGTCAAGATCAATCCAAACCAAATCAATCCTAATTCCCACTGTTTAAAAAAAATAGTTCCACCTATTCCCTGTACAAACTTCTCCCACCATACGCAACATTTTCCTTCCCTCGAACGAAAAAAAAATAACCAATTAAAAAAGGACACCTCGAATCATAACCTCGCCTTAAACCCTGGGAGAACAACCCAGGGGTATAATAATGTTGGATGTAATTGGTGTGATTAGTTTGGTATACAGAGAGGTGAGTTATAATCAGGCAAAAGGTGAGAAGGAAGGCATTGTTGTTCCCTCCACGAGTCTCTCACACAGGGGGAGGGTTGTACATAGCGTGGAGCAAGGGGTTGTAGCGTCGGTTATTATTTAGCCTTCCCCCAGCTTTATTCAGTCGACGTCCTCGTTGTCGACGTCGCGTTCGAGGTCGAAACCCGTGTGCACCGGCGTGATACAAAACTGAGCTGTTCCGCTTTGTACGTGTTCATCACACATACACACATTCATAAATGTCTACGTTCTATGTCATAACGTGTAGGCGCAACCAAGACCGAACAAATGGTACCTATGGTATAAACGAACCACGGAACTACCGAGGGTTCATATACAGCTGGTTCGTGAGCGGAGTTTTGAGGAGCATGAGCCCGTAAGCTGTACCACGATGCCACACTGATGGAATGCTTTTCGTATTGTGTGTACAGGGAAGAAAAGAGCGCCTCGGAAGGATAGAAAGAGAGATTGCCCAACGAGGGAAAACGAAGAGGAAACTGACGTTGAAATAATCATGGATGGATGATACAGTAGAGGTTCTCTTAACAGGAGAGACAAGAAACAGTTAGGTGATGTCTGCATGGCACTTGTTTCCTGATGTAGGATCTAGTTTTACAGAGCTTCTTTCAATTTGGATTGGAATATGGACCATGGAACGGTGGTTTGTGGAACGAGTTGGAGGAAAGTGGTCACGTCATCAGGAGCAACTTGTAATATTACGAGGAGATATTCCTTTTCATAAGGGTCCTTCGTGGCACCGAAAGGATTCCATCCATTCCCAGCGCGTCCAAGTGAATTTTCAAACCCTAATTGGATGGATCCTTCGAAATCCTTCATAAGTAAGGTCCTCCAGCAAAGTCTCATAAGGAGCGAACTCTCGGAGTTGATACCCAGAAGGCTTCCTTCCATAATCCGACAACTGCGTTCTCTACTCTTTCCTCCCATTCATCTTCCAAAAACTTGTTCCTCGTTTAGGTCACCACTCGGTCGCATCAACCAGGAGGCAATACATGGATATTTCCTACTATTCGAGCAAGGATTTTGGAACGATGATGATGAAATCCGCGCGTAGAGAGGTCGTGGGGTTCTTTTAACAACGTAATTGGAACATTCATCGTGGAAAATTTGGGATTGGTGGGGATGAGAGATGTAGGAGTGGTGGGCGAGCCTATCAGAATTCACGAACTTGCGAGGGGCTATACTATATCGTGGTATATAGCTGTATATACGTATGAAATAGAGATAGAACAGGAGGTTGAGGCATCCTATCGACCAGTCAGCCAGCCATCCAGCCATCCAGCCAGAGCCACCGGCTCGTCCCGTGACCTGACCTCGTCTGAACCCTCCATTCCACTCTCTGCTTGCGCTCGACCCTAACACAATCACCTCCACTACTTCCCTCTCTCTCTCCCTCTCTCCCTCACGCCCTCTTCCTCACTCTCCCTCTCTCTCTCTCTCTCTCTGCACCACGAGGCACCGGCGCACACTGCGCTTTCACCTCACTGTGTATGCAACCATACTGGTACCAACCCCCGTCAACCCTCCCGACTCCACCTCGTCCCTAGTCCTCGGGCTGCACGTTCTCCGCGCTACCAATCCTACCGACCGACGCTTCTCGGTGCACCCGACGTTTTCTACTGTACGATATTAGCCCTCACCCCTCGCCCTAACCAACCCCCACCCTCTCATCCTCTTGCATTTCCGCGACTAGAACCGAACTGGAACGAGCGAGCTTCGCCATACCAATCTACATCGTTCACCTTCGCCAAGCTCTCCTCCCATTCCCGAACCTACCCTCGTGTTCAACGAATGCTCGATGCTTCTGCGAGACGGGGTGTATCCATCCCCCTCTACACTTATTCTCTGTTCCTCATGGAATCGCTATTCTCGTTTCCCTGGTTTCTTCATCCTCTTTCTTTCTTTCTGAATTTTCATTTTTTTTATATTTGTTATTATTGTAGCTAGTCTCGCTTGCTTTGTTTCTAGATGTCGTCTTTTCCCTCGTTCCTATCGAGGAGTGCAGAGGATTTAGTGTGAAGGATGAAGAGATGATTTGATGGAAGTGCGATCATGTCTCTGAAATATTGATAAGGCGGGTGTCAATACATTTTTCGCACTATCGTATTCGCTCCCTCCATTAACCAGGATTTTACTTTTATTTGAATTTCGATCAAACTCGATAAAACGACTCCAAATATTCTGAATTTTTGTTTCCATTTGTGCTTTCAACTAAAACAATCCTTTCTTTATCAACGGTACAAAAATAAAGGATTCGAAAGAATTGGAATGCAAACATTTCGAAGCCCTCGTCCTTCCTCCCTTAAAACTCACCCCCTCAACTTTATCCACCTATCGATTAAATCAATTCATTTTCCATGTTGAAAAGACACGAAACAACTCCTGGATGCTTCCTACCATACTAAAACTTACTTCTTTCGAAAGATATAACAAGTAGCTCCATTGTCCCCAACTTTTTTGTTTTTTCAAATCTCCATTTTTCAAATGTTACCCAGTATAAATTGAAGGAATTTTTTGGAGCGTGGTGCACACTCCCACTCGAGGAAGATCATGGCGTAGCCCAGGAACATTCTGGAATAAACGCGAGAGCCTCGAGGAAAAAAGAAAAACGCTTCGGGGAGGGAGATGACACGATCCTACGTGAGGGTGGCTATATAAGGGTGGGAAAAAAAAGCGAAGTACCCACCCGGGTTGGAGCCGATGTTGAACTCTCTCGAAGCTTCCGCGTTCCCATATAGCGGACCCAACGTCCGAAGCACGTTTTACCGGTATTGGAATTCCGCCGATAAATTCCGATGGTACTCTCTCCCTCTCTCTCTCTCTCCCTCTCTCTCTCTCTCTCTCTCTCTCTCTATATATATATATATATATATATATATATATATATATCTTTCTCACTCTCGACTCTACCGGAGCCAACACCACCGGACGACCCGCCAATTAAAATAAAGCTTTCGAAATAAATCGCGCGCGCGACTCGTTCCAACGCTCACGTCGAAATCCATTCGAACAATTATTTATTCATTGTCCCCGCAATACGCGAATTATTCGACGATTCACTCGTGCACATTCTTCACGAATGAGCAATTATTCCATCCTTCTAAAACTACCCTTATCGATTTATTTATCTCCAATTAATTTCTTTATCAGCCAGTGTTTGATTATAATAATTACGCGTCTCGAAATCATTATCGTCCTACACTGAAAGCATAGGAAATTCGATCAACCAATTTTGATAAAAAATATTCTAAAAAAAAATTATTTTTCAAAAATTTGTCAATTTTTCTGCAAAAAAAGATTGCGAAATATTCATATAAAATTCTTCTCAGTCAACGATGTGCAAGCTCATAACCAAATGACTGTTGCCAGGAGCCTCGTAAAAGTTTTACTGAAATCAAAAATTGTAAAAAAAAAAATTCATAAATTTCAAAAAAAAATTGAAAAAAAAATTCTCCAGAAATTTGGTTTGATCGTTCAATAATATGCGAGAGGTATAATCAAGCAAGGATCTCGGCCTGTGGCAATAAGCGACACTTCATTATGAAACGGGAGTCGCCTGATGGGAAGTGCGAGGGGGAGGAGGGGGGGGGGAGGGGTTCGAGAAGGGACAGGGAGTGGGGGGAAACGTCGCCCGTTGGCACATTCACTCTTCTCCATTTCGTGAGAGAACAGCGTGCAACCCGAGAGCGGCGCAACCGCATTTGGTGGTGCAATCGCGTAAATAGACTTTAGAAAGCACGTATGCGGCAATAACGGGCGGCCCTCGGTATAAGCCACGTCTGCTCTCAATATTTATCTCCACACGTGGACTCACATCGCAACCAATATCACCTTCCATTATTATCTCGATTATTCGAATCGACGAATTATCTTTGTTTTTTTTATCATCGCTGTGACGCAAAGTAACAAATCGAAGATTTCTCCTTTTACTAAAGCTGAAAAAAGAAAAAATATGAAATTAAACAATTTTTCGATTTACAATTTTTTTTTATTTTTGAACAAATTTTTTTTATCATTGTGACGCAAAGTATCAAATCGAAGTATTTTTCTTTTTCTAAAATGGAAAAAAGAAAGAATTACAAAATTTTGCTTGAAAAAAGAAAAAATACAAAATTACAAAATTTTGTATTTTTTTGGTTTTGAAAATTGTTGAATTTTTTTGATTTTTGAACAAATATTTGTTATCATCGTAACGTAAAGTATCAAATCAAAGTATTTTTCATTTACTAAAATGGAAAAAAGAAAGAATTACAAAATTTTGATTTTGTAATTTTGAAAATTTTTCTGATTTTTGAGAAAAACTAATCTTGTCCTTTGATAATGTTTTCTCGTGTTGAACAATTGACGAAGTAATATTTGGTAACGCGAGAACGAGATTTATGATTTAGGTCGACCGTAAGATAAACTCGACGCCCACCCCTAAATTTTCACCCCAACTGACGCCATTTTTTTTTGCTCAAGGCTGGTACCTCGTTAACTCGACCAAACCCGTGGATTTTTCGCTATTTGCTTCATTACTTATTCAAGCTTTCGTAATTTGCATTACGTTTCAATCATATAACTTTTTTTTCTTCTCCCTTTCCCTCTTCTTCCTCTGCAAGCACACCTGCTTTCTCCAATTATTCGTATCCTGCATTTTCCCCATCAGTCAGCGAAATTCTTCTTCGAGCCATTATTCATCCTCGCAGGAAGTGGGAGCTTTTCATTGCAGGGGCTAAAGCTTTCTCGCTTCGACCTTCGTTTTTTTCTCCTTTTTTTCCACCCCCACCCCTCTCTCACTCTCTCTCTCTAGAAAGATAACGACGAGATAAGGGTGGAAATGAAAAATATCCCCGGTTGAAGAATGTTTCGAATGTAAAAAGTGAAATAATTCTCCCAATTTGTAAAATTACCCAAATCCTTCGAAAATAAAAAGAATAAAAAAGAAATAACCAAATTTTCAAAATATTTTTCAAAACTACCCCAATCGTCTCGCGCTTTTATCATAAAATATTCGTTGAAAAAGCTCCTTCAAAAATCTCAAATTCGATCGTTTTCACCTTTTTATTTCACCCTAAATATAACCTTCCTGCCCATAAATAGGGAATAACTCACGATCGAGTTAACTCACCCTTACACCATCCCTTTTTCTAAAATAAAAAAAGCAAGCTTCGTTCCCGAGCTTTTCGACTCTGCAAACTTCGCGAAAGCTCCAGTCAACCCGCTTCTATTTCACGTTGAAAGATTCACGGTATATTTTAAGCCTCTCTCGGTCCTGTCTGAACTTCGTTGCGTTAAGAATCGAGTGAAAAGTAAACACAAAAAAAGCGAAAAAAAAAATTAAGGAACAAGGGATAGCACGAGGGAGAGAAAGAAGCCCGCGCTTCGAACTCGAGAGAGTTCGGAATTCTGACGTAACGGCGACGAATTTATTTAGTTCGAGCCACTCGGCGAGGCAAAGAGAGAGCGAGAGAGAAGGCGAATGTTCGCCTCGGCTAAACTCTCGCGAGAAAGTTACATGACCGACAGTGTATTCGTGTGTACCTTCTTGCCGCCAGGGTTTCGTCGCTCGAACATGTTACCAAACGGCCCAACCGTCGAATCGAGAAATTCTCGCAGCGAAAAGTTACGAGAGAATCTCATGTTTCTCTCTCTCTCTCCCTCTCCCTCTCTTTTTCTCCTTCACCCTCTCTTTTTTTACCATCCGAGCAAACTCGCGAAATCTTTTTCCTGTTAAATTCCACCATTAAATAGCCATCATTTCGTTCCCTGGCACACATTTTTGTTACCAAAGACCCTCCTGTGAAATCCGGTCCACTCTTTGTCGCCACAACTCTCACCCTCCCTCGTTATTAGCATAACGATCTAACGTCGTGGTACGGAGAACTACGAAACTCGACTTTGCCCAAATATTTGCATAGTCTCTCCAGGCCACGTTAAAGCGAACGGTGATCGATCAGAACCGATTACATTTGTATCCGATAAAATATAAGATTTTTTTTTTAATTGGACGATTATTCGATCGTTGATTCGATTAATTGATTTTTTATGATGAGAGCAAACTGAATAGATCCGAATTTAAAAAAAAAAAAGGCAAATTTTGAAAATTTACAAAATTGGATATTTTCGTTTTTTCAAAATTTTGAAATTTTCAAACAAGCTCGATTGTTTCGAATTTTACACGTTGGTCCCACGTCAGATATTTTTTTTCAATGAAATAGATGAAAAATTGAAATTCGGATGGAAATCTAAAAAAACAGCCCTTTTTACAAACTACCCCTTAACAGTAAGGAGATGTGGCTTGTTCGCGTATCAATCCGCTGGGCTGAAGTTATTTAGTGCGATTAGACAAAGTAGCCAGAATGGAAGAAAGACTGAAGAGAAAAAAAATGGCGGATGACAGAGAAGGGGGGGGGGGGCTGAAGCCGCAACAACACGTAGGTGCGTATCTATACGGAGATGCGCAAGGTCGATGCTTAAACTGTGACGAAGGCCATTGGGTCCATTATGATGTTAAAAAGGGAGTTGTTAACCATCTGCTGGTTCGACGTTACGAGCTTGTAAAGTGTAGAACAAACAGCGAATATAAAGTGGAATAGACGTAAAAAAAACTAGAAGGAAATAAAAGAAGGAGAAGGGAGGAAGAGGAGGGAAGAGATAAAAATTTCAAGACGTAGCATCGTCAAAGCGTCTCTTGTGTCAACCAAGGTTGGCGAAGTTCGCTACTGATGTCAACCGCAACTCGCTGCACATAACCTCACGCGTCACTCTTCACTTCCCTCCTGCGCAGCTCAAACTCTCCCACCTTCTTCCTACCACGTCATACCGCATGCTCATATTCACGACCGGATTACCACCATCGTACACCGTCCGCTTCTTTGGACGCTCATTACACGAGCCATGTGTGATAAAACACGAGATGGCTCTTCCGGATTTTGTGCGACTCGAATTTCCATCCGGCAGAAGCATCGTGCATGAATTAAAATGAAAATATAAAGTTGGATTATATTTTTGATCATTTTTGTACGATGGTTTGCCTGTTTTATTAATTTTCTAACCTCAAAAATTGCGGTAATCGATGCCTCGGCAGCGCTGTTTTGATTTTTGGTACTCGGCGGCCATTTTGATTTGTCTTACATCGAAAAATTACGAAAATGTAACGCTGGATTAGATTTTCGATGATTTTTCTACAATGATTTGCTTATTTTATTGGTTTTCTAACCTCAAAAATTGCAAGAATCGATGTCTTGACTTCGCCATTTTGATGTTTAGTGCTCGGCGTCCATTTTAATTGTTTTTATATCGAAAACTTACAAAAATATAACGCTGGATTAGTTTTTCGATCATCTTTCTACCATGATTTGCCTATTTTATTAGTTTTCTAACCTCAAAAACTGCAATAATCGATGTCTCGGCTTCGCCATTTTGTTTTTTAGTGCTCGACATCCATTTTAATTTTGTTTATATCGAAAACTTACAAAAATATAAAGCTGGATTAGTGTTTCGATCATCTTTCTACGATGCTTTGCCTATTTTATTAGTTTTCTAATCTCAAAAACTGCAATAATCGATATTTCGGCATCGCCATTTTGATTTTCGTTACTCGGCGGCCATTTTGATTTTTCTCCCGCCATCTTGTCGTGAATGAAAAAATGCATAAAACATCGTGAAAAATAGAGATATCGTTAGAATTTTTTACTTTTACAAGTATTTTCATTATGAAAACTCGATATTTAATATTTACATCGGATCGCAATTTAAGTTTTCATCGATTTTGCCTGTTTTTAATTGAATTTTTGTGAGTTTATCAATCGAGAAGCTAACCTTTTAGCGAAAGACGGATGTACGTGGGTCGATGAGCGCAAATACTTTTGTGAAAGAGTGGACGAGGGTGAAGCACGATAATATTTTTGCCGCCACTTCTATGCGTGTGGCACAGGCCGGACCTCGACACTGTTTACCGCCATTGCACTTTTCTTATTTACGATTGCCTTCGCAGCCTCACTGCACACACTCCGTTTCACGTACCTCCACACCGCAGAAACTCATCCGCGCGCGGTCTCACATGCGCCGTTCCATTTTCGAGTGCAAAGCGGTCGTTATTATCGAGGCACACGTGGGTCAGGCACGCTCGTATTCTCGTTCGCAATAACACAAGCGCGATTGGAATAAGACTCGCGCGAGCTCGAGCACGTGCCACTTCACAACTGACTTGACGTCGTCATTAGATAAAAAAAACAAAACAAAATATCAAAAGTAAAAAAATGTTATCTACAAAATTTTTTTTTTCCATGAAAATTGATATACTTCATCTTTTTTTTTAAATTGAAGCAAAATATATTTTAAATTTTTACAAAAATCGAAAGAAAATATGTTTTTTTATTTTCCTGTAATTAAAATTACAAAATTATAAAAATACAAATTTATAGAAACAAAAAAAGAATCAAAAGTAAAAACAATGTTATCTCATTATTTTTTTTATAAGAATTTGATATATTAAATAAATAAATTCAATTTTTCCAAAAATCGAGAGAAAAGATTTTTGTTTTATTTTCCTGAAATAAAAATTACAAAATTATAAAATTACACATTTACAAAAACAACAAAAGAATCAAAAGTAAAGTTATCTCACAAGTTACTTTTGTTTTCATAAAAATTTAACATATTAAATTAATTAATTAATTAAATTTTTCCAAAAATCGAACGAAAACATTTTTTTTAACGTGCTTCAAATTAAATTAAATATATTTTGTTATAAATTAATTCCTCGATGAAAAAAAACAAATCCAAGCGGACAAATAAAAGAATTCGACGATAGAAACAATCCGGAAGAGAATGAGAGAATGACAAAAAAAAAAAATATTCCGCGTGCACGATTAAACGTTTTGTCTGTGCTCGACGAGGCGCTTTACCGCTTTCCGGCAGCGACAGCGACGACGAATTGGAAAAATTACCAACGGTCGAGACTCCCAGGGACGTTTTCCGAAGGGGGTCAAGGGAACCTTTTGCCCCGGGCCAACCGCTCTCCTTCCGTCCTTATTAAAGCAATATACTTTTCTCACGCACCCTGAACACCCCTCCTCTCCCCCTCCCTCCTCCCACCAGTCAATCACTCGCTATCGTCAATTGGACACAAAAACAAATTCGTTAAATCATCAATCGTAAATAAAAAATTAATATTTTATATAAAAATATATTTGATATAAAAATTTTAAAAATGATTTCTTTATCGATACATTCGTAAACGAGAGGAATTTTTTCGATAGCGAGTGAGTCGATGCGATAGACGTTTTTGTTCATTCACGTACTGCTTTCAAGTTCGAGAAGAAAGCCATTCGATCGGTGACCTTTGAAGAAATTTCAATATTTCAACGCCTCAAATTTACCCTTTCTTACGATATATATATACATATGTATAGCGACCTGGTGTGTGGAAGTAGACCAAAAGTAGGGCCTACTCGGTTTTCTTTCTTCACCGTTACACAAGGCGCGTGGAAGCGCGATGCGTGATTCCGGCACGGTTCCTCCTTAACCTCTTCCTCTACCTCCTCCTCCTCCTCCTCCTCTTCCTCCTCCCCCTCCTACCTTCGTCACAAGAGTTTCGTCGTCGCCCGTCTCGTCACGGTTCCATTAATAACGCTCCCCAAAGCGGTCCTCTCGGATCCGCTCGCGGCCCTATGTCGTGTTTCCCATCTCTCGGTTGTTGCTGCCTCAATAAACTCGGTTTTGTCGGTTCCCGGTCTCATTGTCACCAAAAGCCTCGTACGCCTCTAAAAAATAAATAAAATTTGTATAATAATTCATTAACGAAAAATAATTGTTTGATCGGAATTTAATTTATTCGAAGGGAATTTACTATCTAGAATTTAATTAATGGAAAAGAATTTTTTTTTTTGTGGCTAAAGTTGTAAAATAAAAAAATATTTGATCTTTGACTTATGAAAGTTTTGAGGACGATACTGTCCAATATTCTTCGAGCAAAAAAAAACTTAATTTATCCGAAGGGGAATTAATCCCCAGAACTTAATTAACGAGGAATAATTTTTTTTAGAGGACTTAAATAGAAACATATTTGGTCTTTGACGCATCTGATAACAATGTTATTCAACATTCCCTGAGCAAAACAATTAAATTTATATAATAATTAATTACTGAAAAATAATTGTTCAAAGAAAAGTTAATTTATTCGAAGTGAAATTAATCCCTAGAACTTAATTAACGACAAAGAATTTTTTTTGTTGCTAAAGTTGTACAATAAAAAAATATTTGGTCTTTGACACATGAAAATTTTGTGAACGATGCTGTCCAATATTCGTCGAGCAAAAAAAAAAATTAATCCCTAGAACTTAATTAACGAGAAATAATTTTTTTTAAATACTTAAATAGAAAACTATTTGATCTTTGACACATCAAAGTTGTGAGAACAATATTATTCAACATTCCTCGAACAAAAAAATTAAATTTATATAATAATTAATTACTGAAAAATAATTATTCAAAGAAAACTTAATTTATTCAAAGTGAAATTAATCCCTAGATCTTAATTAACGAGAAATAATTTTTTTTTAATACTTAAACAGAAAAATATTTGATCTTTGACACATCAAAGTTTTGAGAACAATATTATTCAACATTCCTCGACCAAAACAATTAAATCTATATAATAATTAATCACTGAAAAATAATTGTTCAAACAAACCTTAATTTATTCGAAGTGAAATTAATCCCTAGAACTTAATTAACGAGAAAGAAGTTATTTTTTAAGTAGGAAACTAAAAAAAACATTTACTCTTCGACACATCCAAGTTTTCAGAAAGATACCGTCCGACATTCTTGGAGCCATTAGCGAGCGTTTGGAAATCGTCTATTACGCGAATGCCTGAGTTTAGTAATTGGAAGATTGAAATAAAATCTGGCCTTGAGCCGTCGCGTTTTCTTCACTTTCTCACGACCTACAAACACGCTTATTCCCAAACGTTCAATATATATATACACATATATATATATACATATATACATAACAAAAGATTGTTGAAAAATTGTCAATCAATCTTTCTAAAAATCTCAATCTTTGTTTCCCTGTCGGAGAGGAGTTCGAGGTCGTGAGAGGTCGACGGGGAAAGGGAGGGAGAGAGAGAGAGAAGGAGGGAGTGTGTGCGCGCGCACCCTAGTGAGAGAGAGAGAGAGAGA
>JAPYZT010004334.1:0-10548 GCA_030522965.1 Tryphoninae sp. A BG-2022a | reverse complement strand
TGAAAAAACTTTTTTATAATTACGAATATAAATATTATAATTTGTTTATAAATGAATATTAAAAATTTATTATTATTCAATATCATTAATATACGCGTGTTCCCAAAATTTTGGGATCAAGAGTTGATAAGGGATGAGTTTATTTTTATTTTTATTTTTTCGAGTTTAAGGGTGTAATTTTTTTTAAACGCGTATCTTGATAGCTTTTATCACCCTCCTCATATAATTAAGATTCTATTTTTACTTTGAAAAAACATTTTTATAACTAATAATATAAATATTATAATAAATATGATAAATTTATTATTATTCTATATCATCAATATACGTGTGTCCCCAAAATTTTGAAATCAAGGGATGGAAAAAATGAGTGGAAATAGCCCTATCTGTATTTAGATCTCTTCATCCCTCTTTCTAGTGGAATTGTCCCCACGCTCCATTCAATGTTTCACACGTGGCTTCCTCGACAAATCCCAGGTGACAAAAATCCTCCCCCTCCCTTTCTTTCACACGTCACTATCGCAGTCTGAAAAATAATAAAGAACCCGGATACTTAGCTGCATTATTCTTCTATTTATTTTTTATATTTTTCTCGTTTCTCTCTACTTTTTTTAAGATAAAAAAAATGGGTAGTGGTCTAGAGAGCTGAGAAGAAAAGCTGAGAGAAATTAACTGTGAGCTCCCTCTAGCACTCTCGTTCCCTTTCTCGTTTCCGCGACACCCCTTAGAACACTTTTTAGATCTTGCCCAACAAGAACTCGGTCATTTCCATGTTTTATTATATAACACCATAACGAAAGACTTGAAATTTGTACGGTCCTATATACACGTTGCAAAATACCGGTTTGTTCTTCAGTAATATTATTTTTGCGCGCTACACGTAAAATGCTCGACGAGGCGGAAACTTGCGGTATTATCTTTATTATTATTATTATTATTTTGTCGCGACAACCAGAACGCGAGAAAAGAATGTAAAGATGAAGGGAAAGGAAAATATATAATGGGAATGGATAAACGATGGAAAAAAAAAACAATTTTCTTGCACGAAGACCTCCCCAAATATATTTATCCTCCTATTTTCACTAATTATGTGAAATTGCTATTCTATAAAACGATATGAGACCGACAGTCAACAAAAAAATAAGAATGACCTAAACTGATGGTTAAAATAAATCGTTCAATAATTTTGACAATATTATCATTATTTAAACAAAAAATCGAACAATTTATCAACAATATAAAATAATTACAAAAATTAATTAATTTTTCGATCAATAATTCTTTTCGTAAATTGCCAAAATATTCGCAACTTTCACATTACCAAAAAACAGTTCCTGACGTTAGAACTTTGTTTAATAAACATTATTATAAATACGCGCAATAACGTATCTCAGAGTTTTAACAACCGACGAAGTTCGACCGCATCGAGGAGTTCTTTCTTCATCGATAGTTCTTAGGAAACTAAAAGTACCCTATCTCATCTTATTGAGAAAAGAATCTTTTTATTATTTTGCCTTTTATAAAACAATCGAACAACAATATCGAAAATAAACTCAATTACAGTAATAAGTAATAGCGATAAATTTATAAAAATAATAATAATAATAATAATAATATTCAACGACGAAATAATACATTTGACAATTAATCACTACGACTGTTATTTCATTATTTGATTTCGGAGTTAATAGTAGTTTCGTAATGCCGGTCGTCCGAAATAAATAGCAGTAAACACATAAATCACGGGAATCTCGTAGAATCCTTTTTCTCTTATTTTTCCTCCTCTCTACCCACTACTTCGTCGTTTATTTTCCATCAATATCCTCTCGGTTGGCCCAGGCACAGGATTCTGTGTCGGGTGTCTTCTGGCTCGAGAGCACCGTGTGGCCAAAGAGCTGGTAAATCGATGTCGATATGCAACCTCGTGGAATTTTTATGAGATAGGCGAAATAGAAAATCGGGTGTAGGGCCAGGAGGGGAAAGGAGGGTAGGGCAAAGCTCTTCGGTGTAACGTAACTAGATCGAGGCATTTTTATCGACGAAGAAAAGGAGTTCGAGAGAGAAAGAGAGAGAGAGAGAGAAAAAACGCCTGCGATCCCGACTTTTTTCCATCTCACTCGTTTCTTCCACTTTTTCTTTCGGCGCTCCAATCTTCTTGCTCCTCTTCTGCATATCGATATTCAAAACTGTGTCCGCCTCCAAAAACTCGAGAGAAAGAAGATCTGGCTCGTCGACTCGCACGGCCGAGTTTCGACGAAGAAAAGTTGACGTCCTTCTTTCATTCACGGTGAAAGGGAAAAAAAACAAACTTTTTTTCATACGAGGTTCATCGAGAGCGCACCTTCTGTGTGTCTTTTTTTTTTTTTTGAAGTCGCGCTGGAAAATTTCGTGATCTCGAGTTTGCTTGATTCGCCCAACGTCCCGTCGTTTGTATATTTACTCAAATATTTCGTCGCTGATTGGGAGGAACGTATGCTCAAAATTTGATGCTGGCGAATTTTGATAAGAGGATAGTAAAGAGATGGATGCAAATAATGAAATAAATTATCAATATTTCTATTTGTTCTTTCTTTTTTTTCTTTGTCTTTGGATATTTTCACGCAAAATTCACGAGTCTTTCGCGTGTATTCGATATTTTCTTTTTATAAAAATGAAATTCTCTCTATTTGGTTATTTATCAGAAACAATGAAACAATTTTGAACGTGTAAGGAAAAAAAGGATCGAAAAATTTTATTTTTCAAATACGCGTTCCACCATTTTCGATTTGCATCGAAGTTCAATTACGCTGTATTGAAAACACTTGAATTCTTTTCTAGTCTTTAGAGAATCTAGGAAAAAATTGTCAAGATCAAAACGTACGAATATAGACGTAAAAATTGATTGGTTTAATTTTAAAAAGGAATTTTAAAGATAGAATTTCATAAAAAATTTGCGAAGATAAACGTATATTATTAAAAGATTTTATATTTATCTTTAATGCGCAAAAATATTCGAGAATTTCCTGGGTCGATAACGAATTTTGTTTGTCAATATTTCCCATCGCGAAAACTTCTTTCGTGAGAAAGCGAACTAACGAGGAAAAACAATTTAGCATCGAAGGACTTCGCAAGCGGGCTAAATCGATGGAAAAGTACAAATTTCAATGCCCATAGTTTCTTTTAAGTCACGGCTGGGATTGGCCAGGCATGAAAACAAAAAATTAATATCCTTTTAAAAATACTTGAAAACATGTCAAATTTTCGCGATCGAGTAATGGACGAGGGGCGAATGGTGGCTTCTTCTTTTTGTACGTGGCAGGGTCAGCGAGTCCGAGAAAACAACCAGGGCACCTCTTTCCGTATTCCAGTATGTGCAATGCGAACGAGAATCGGAGAGAAACGAAGAGAGTGAGAGTGAGTGGAGAGCGAGAAAGAGAGGGAACCCGTCGACCCGCACTCACTTCCGTTTCGCGATAAATCTCCGAGTCTAAACGTAAAAGCCAGCCATAAATAGTGCCTGAATCGATAGTAGTGTGAGGGACCACGAGGGTAAAAGCGCGTGCGAGAGAGAGGGAAATGCCGAAAGGGTAGGAGATGGAAAATGAGGACGAGAAAACGAGGAAGATGGGAGAGAGAAAGAGCTAGACAGAGCGAGTGGTGGTTTTTTCAAGCTGCCACGCAGTTGGTGTACAAAAAAACAGAGAGAGGGAGAGAGAGAGAGAGAGAGAGAGAATGAGGAAGAAAAAGAGCCGTCCTGTATACTTAAACGGGTCGACCGCTGGTTTCACCCTCTCCTACCTCCCCGGAAGTAATAAGGGTTGCGTGGTTTTCAATCCGTTTTTTTCGTTTATTTTTTCACCTACCCAACGTTTTCGATGGTTCTTTTTCAACTCTCTCGCTCTATCTCGTCCTTTTGTGTATGCGCACAATCGAGCACCGAAATAATCAGTCGAATTCCAAAGGAAGAAACGCGGTGGGGGAGGAGCTTGAAAAAAACTCTCTTGGCGTTTGATAAAGTAGGGCATCGCACGTTTCATCACACAAATGTCCCCGCTAGCGCATCGGAGATGCATTGGTCGATGGATATATAGCCACGTGTGGTAAAACAAAAAACGAAAATAGAACAATCTCTCGGTGCTGACGAGACTGGTGAGTGATGGGGATGAACACGGTGATGAATGACGGTTCGAGAAGATTTTTCGAAGATACTTTACGGTATAATGGCAAATCAGAAAAAAATACGTATTGAATAATAACGATAATAAATTTCGACATTTACCTATAAAAAAAAAAAACAAATCCTTCAATGTACAGAAAACCGATCATAGAAATATTTTCAAATTTAATATCGCAAACGACAGTAAAAAAAGAAAGCTGCTTTCGTATATTAGATTACCCCTATCATAGTTTTTCATCACTTTTGTATCAATTCAAGGTCAAAAATTATCTGCAAAAAAGAGACTGACAAAAAAATCACAATTTTGTATTGTCGATGCCCCCCCCCCCTCCCGTCTCAATCAGTAAATCCCACTATTCAGAATCCAGAATCAGGCTGGGTCTTTGTGTTGTAATGTATAAAAAAAAAGAAATAAATGTAAATAATATTTCAAAGTCCTCGAATATTGCAGATATAGCTGAGGATGGAACCCATAAAAAAAGAAATCCTTCAATGTGCAGAAAAACTATCATCGAGACATTTTGAAATTTAATATGGTATACGTAAGTAAAAAAATGAAGATTCTTTCGTATATTAGATTACGCCTTTCATAGTTTTTCATCACTTTTGTATAGATCCAGGTTAAAAAATTATTTGCAAAAAAAAGACTGACAAAAAAATCGCAATTTTGTATTGTCGATAGCCAGCCCCCCCCCCCCCCCCCCCCCCAATCAATAAATCCCACTATTCAGAATCCAGAATCAGGTTGCATCTTTATGTTGTAATGTATAAAAATAGAAAAGAAATGAAAATAATATTTCAAGGTCGTCGAATATTGCAGATATAGCCGAGGATGGTAGAAGGGCTCAAGTTAATACTGCGGGCGTTCGAGGAAAGGGGTGAGAGTCAGGAGCGACCAGAGGTTGGTCGATGGTCAAGCTGGCATGAAATACGAGGATCCTGGTCGAGTGAAGGGGTTGAGAAGGGTTGGGATAGCGTTGAGAAGGATAAAGGAGCTGGATAGATGGACCAGGAGAGATGGAGAGAGATAGAGACTGTGTAAGAGAGAGATTATTGGCGTGATACGCGGGGTTGCCGAGCCACATGATTACCAATCGCTTCCGATCAGGTCGAACGTCTTGCCGTTCTCCCCCTCATCCCCAACCCTTCCTCTTTATCCCAACCCCCGTTGAAGCCCCCGGCGCAGCTAACGTTCAACCACCGACCACTCGAACTCGCTCTGTCTATCTCCTTCCCATCGTTCCTCCCTCCCAACTCCTCCCTAACCCTCTTTCACCCTGCACCCTCGCATACTCACGAACTCAATAGCCAACACTCCGGAACTTCCTCGCATATAAAACTTCGCCGACGTCGTCGTCGTCGTCTTCATCCTTTTCCTCCCTTCGCCTTTCATCCACCGATCTTACGAATACATGTCCTTTTCTTTTATAACTCTTTCCCTTTTTTGGTCTCCGCCCTACTCCCTCTCTCTCTCTCTCTCTCTCTCTCTCTCTTTCTCTCTCTCTCTTTCCATCTCTTTTGCAAATACTATCCACAGTGATAAACAGAAGCGTCGAACGGTTTTTCGATGAGATCAAATCTCGATACTCTTCATAATTTTCCAACAGACAGTCTTGAACATTGAGATCCCGACAGGTCATGGAGGAAGCAAAATTTGTTTGTTTGTACTGACATATTTGTTACGCACTTGCAGTAATAAGTACCTAAAAGGCCTCCATGTTTCTAGTTTCACCTTCATCAAGTGGATTTCTGAACATCCATTCGCCACTGTAGATCCGCCATTTTGAATGCTTGATTTTCAGCTTATTGTTAAATACATCACTAGTGACACCACCAATTTTTGAGTACCAAATGTGAACTAAAGTTTAAGTAAGAACAAAAACAAGTATCACACAGTGGAGTTTTCTTGCACTGTCACCATCTTTTGGAATGTACAAATTAACTTACAATTGCGTCTAGTTTTTACAGCGACGACGTTTTTTTTTTTGAAGTTTATGTATACAACCCTCTCCTTTCCGAGTGACCAACGGAACCAGTTTTTCATGAATAACACGATATAATTCATGGGAATCGGATTTGTAGTTGTAGACTAGGATGCGATAATTTACCGTTGAAGGTGTTGCTTGTTAATGGTTGGAACGTTAGTATGCTATCCTGCACTGGATGAGCCACCCGTACTCTGTACAATTCTCTCCTTCTCTCTCTCTCTCTCTCTCTCTCCCTCCCTCTATTTCTCGTCATCTCGTCGGCACAGGACAGGGGTCAGAGAGCACGGGACCGTTCTCTCCCGGCGTGTGGAAATTATTGGGTGACGGCAATCCGAGTAATTGCTGGCACGATCGATGCTCGGTGCCTCCTTACCCTATCCGGTTTCTCTTACCCTTCCATGCACCTATCCTTCTCTCTCTCTCTCTCTCTCTCTCTCGGTCTGGCTGTCTCTCTCGTCCACCCTCTCTCTCTCTCTCTTACTCTCTGCATGGTTACCTACATACCTGGCGACCCAAGTCATGCTAGCAAGCAACATAACCATATAGTAGCCTCTCCTCTGCTTGCTCTGTTCGTGATGGAATGGTTCTCAGTCCCGTCGAGACCTTTACATCCGTACGATGATTAGATTGATGGTGTTCTGGGAGAGACCAGATGGGAGCACCAGAACTCCACGTGTTTCAGGCAAGAGTACGACGATCTACAGTCCGGCGGAGCCCCGGAATTCCACTGACGAAATACAAACGCCGGGTCTCGAAGCGCTCGTTCGAAACTATTCATAATCGCAAATTCGCTGTAACTACACGCTCGTCGACCTCGATCACCCCCTATTCATCGCGAAACAGCTATTCGAATATTAAATTATTCAAAAATCATTAAATTATACAAAAATCAATGATTATAAATTAACGACATGACATATCAGTTTTAAAAACGTACGATATAAGGATCGATTTAAGTTGAACGAAAATGTTTTTGTTCGACAGAAAAAAATGCGAACCAATTTTGAAATGGCAGAAAAAAAACATTCGAGAATGTGGAATTATTTTTCCAAAATTAAACGCAACGATATGGTAAATGCGATTAAATCGAATTTTATAATGATAATTGATTCTCTATTTTCCATAAAACAAACACAATTAACAAATTAATAGCGCTTACGATCAATATCCTGGTGATAATTATCTATTTATTAATCCATTCAAGCCTAAGCTCGATCCAGGGCTAAAGCCTCAATCTGGCCGACGTCCAGGTCGGATCTATTTTCCTGATCTCATTATGCGTTGCGCCACATCAAACGCCTGATATCAATCAAATTAAACTTCTGCTCGGGTTACTCATAGATAGAGAAGAGTCCTTGAATGTAGAAGATTCAATAACCACCTGTTCTTAGTTCCCTCGACGTTAAATGACTGAAAATTAATAGTTAAATAATTAGTAGCACATACGTAATTGCGATTGAGTTTCTGCTTCCCTCTTACTAAGCGCTGTCTAACCCTCAACCCCATAAAGAATTCTACCACGAGGTCGAATGATTGCACCGGTTTACTGGTGATTACTTCCGGTCCAGACTCCTGGTACAGCTTGGCTCATTCCTTCCTCGATGAGATCTTCAACTCTCCAAGATCCTCAACCGCTCTAGGATCGTCTTCTCGCGCGTCGCCCAAGCATTCTCAAACGGATTCGCGTCCGGACACCCGCGAGCCGGAAACTCTCCTCGATCCCGTATTCCATCAGGTATTGTGTCACGACCCTTTCTAAATGGTACGATCCGATTGGTTGACAAGGAAGATATCTGCGCCGACATTTGACGCCTCTATACGATCGTTCAATCGTATGAAATTAAATTAAGGATTAACGAATTTTAGGAATAACAGGTCCTATTCTCTGCAAATATGAATATTTTACCGAAGGCGCTATGAATCGTTGATGACGTACCATTGTTGGTACTTGCGTAAAGATACTCGATCTCCTTTTTTTCTAGCCTGCATGAATAAATTTTTCGCACTGCGGTAAACATACAAGCGCATTCATGGTTCCTTTGTTCCTTTTACAATCGCTATTCTTCGGATACCACATGTGTTACCGACTGAGGGTAAGCGAATAAAATGATGGAAGGAAAGACGAAAAAAATGCTCGAAGGAAGAATGTATAAGGAACGAGCGAGCTAGGATCTTCGGGGATGTGCACGCTATGACGTCAGTCGCGAACTTTTCAACGCGACGGGCATCGTTTACTTATTTTAGATACTATACAAACACATAGGAAATTTCATGCTAAATTTGGTTCTTCTGGTGACATTGATAATACAGGATTTTTACATGAAAATTATGCAGTTCTATGGATTACATGGTTGAAAAACTTGTTGAACAGAGCAGCGTAGAAAATTTTTGAAAAATTATTTTATCAACTTTGCAAAATATGCTCGAAGTAGTAGCAATTGTTGATATTAATGAAAAGAAAACGAGCCGAGCAAAATTTGAAAATCCTTATTTACTCTCAAAAATTCCTCCAAGAATTGAAAATGTTGCAGACAAAATTTCATATATCCCACTACCCAAACGTCAAAACTATCTCTCTGAGACATCCGCAAAAATACGCAAATTATGATAAATCGACTAAAATCCACGATCCCGGATGACACAAAAGAAGTTTCTGAATCGAATAAAAAATGTGTTCAAAATATCTCAAATCGTAGTAAAAATATGTCGGAGAGTCTTTGATTCGTTATGAAACAGCCCATACACATAGGTACGTACACAGAGACTATAGCGGGGTGACATATTCATGAGAGGAACAGGAGCAGGAACGCGCGCGTGAGCGTCTTTCTGCAGCGTTACTAGAGCAAATTTTCGGGGGTAGGAAACTTCATGTTTTATGTATTTGCACAGAGAGGGAGCAACTTTTGTTGCCTATTGCCAGACACACACATGCAGACGAGCAAGGGAATAAGCTCGAACCAAGCCCTCTCCCCTCTCCACACCCTCTCCGCCCTTTTACTAGTATTAGTCTACTATGTACATTGTGCTATGGCAATGTATATCGCTACTACACAATTTTTCCTAGTGAGTACAATGCTACGAGACGGTACACCTTCGCCCTGGGCGTATATGCAAACAACGTCGACTCTAGCGAGGAACAACCCCTCGAGCCTCAACTGCCTATATCCATGTTTATATGCTATAAATATACTGGAAATATACCGTGATAATATATGCGAGCAAACGTGGAAAAAAAAAGTATGAAAGTCAAAAAGCACTACAGGAAAACGGAGAGAAACGTCCTTTGCTTGAAAAATCTAACTCAACGACGAGACCATTTTATCGCATCGCTGACACAATGTGTATTTCAAAATTTATATCAACGATGATAAAACGTTGTAAATTTATTTGGAAAATGGTTGATCGTTAGTTTTTTTTCTGTTTATTAATAAATGAAATTTGAAAGAGACAATATATTTTGATTGTCGTCAAAAACTAACCAAAGTTTAGAATTTCGAGTGTTTGTTTATACTTGGATTTACCCTAATTTTAATAATCGTAACAATAATTGTAAACATACTGAAATTATATAAAAAAATAATGATTTTTAATCAGAGAAAACTTTTATAAGATGAAAAACATTTATACAAATTTAATGATATTTCCAAAGTGTGTCGTATTAATTTTGTATAAAAATACTGAAATTATATAGAAAAATAATGATTTTTATTCACAGAAATTTTTTATAAGATGAAAAACATTTATACGAGTTTAATGATATTTCAAAAGTGTTTCGTATTAAAATTGTATAACAATTAACATTGTGCAATAATTAATTTCTCAATTAATATTTTTTTTTAACATTTTTACTCAATCGTATAATAAAATATTTCTTTAAGTCCCAGACGCCGCAAAAAAAAGAAATCAAAGCTCGAAGATTGGCGTAAATCAGAACAAAAAACTGGAACACCGATAGACTGACATGAGAAAAGTGAGCAAAAGAATTAGCTTCGAGAGAGTGTTTGGACAAGAGGGAAATTTCCCCTAGAGCGACAGAGCGTTCTTCACAATGTTTTTCTTGTCCCGGTAGGTGTATATATAGGTTTATTTACGAAAATGCGTCAACTTGGAAGGAAGGTATTTGCGACGAGACAACGAGGGAGTTATTAGATCAGTAAAATCGACCATAGAACACAAGTGAAAATATCAATATTTGAACATTAATACAGCAACTCAGATTTCGCTTCTCTCACCCTCCCGCTTTTATCCCACCCTTGGCCAATATATAACTTTAATAACAAATAAACAAACAAAATAATGCCAATAAAATTTGCAAAAAATTATTTTTGTTATTCCTGTCTCAACGTTTTAATAACATTTGCCCTGTCTGAAAGTCTAACTGTATTAACAGATTTCTTTTGGAAA
>JAPYZT010004333.1:0-11246 GCA_030522965.1 Tryphoninae sp. A BG-2022a | reverse complement strand
CAATTATAATTATTGAGAAATGTATTTATTAATATATTTTTGACAAAATATGAAATTTAATAAGCCTGTCAGGAAAGTTTGTTTAAGAAACTTTGTCAATATAAGATTAATGTATAAGAATTCTCGTAAAAATTCCTTTACGCGTGTATAGATTTGGCGTAACAATGAAATATTGTTTCGTATTTCTTTTCTTTTTTTGTTATTTTTCATCAAATCTACTGAATCAACAAATTCGTTATATCTCATAGCGCCAAGAAAATCAATCTCGCGAGTATCTCGGATTGGCGCTACACGCGTCGCCTCGAGAGAACCATTTCGAGTTCGTTTTTTTTGCCATTTTTTTCTCCTTATTCTCTCAAATCAATATAAAGAAGGAGGCTTGCGCGTATAGCGAGAAAAATGAGAAAAACGAGGAGAAAGAAAAGAGGATGGCTGGTGCGGCTACTGCCTGTCGTTGGTTCCCGGGAAAATATATCGTCGCCCGAGAGCGTGTGCGACACACGCAGAGTGGAGACGGAAGGGAACACATTGGAACAACAGAAAAACAAATCACGCTCTCGCCGGAAACTCCGCTGTGGAGTTACCGGAAGGGCCTTTTCTCTTTTCCATACATACATACAATACATACATACTCCCATATATATAGCGAGACATGTATAGTTTACACACGAGAACGATCGCGAAGGAAAAACACAGCTAGTGGAAGTGATAAAAAAAAGAGCGAATGAGGTAAAGTAAAATGAGGCGAGGAAATGGATTGACGTATAAGCTTTGAAAAAAGCAGCTATAATATACCATCGGAAATGAGCTTGCTCCCTGGCTCGCTTTCCTATAACCCTGAATCTTTGTTTTTTTTTTATTTTTTCTTCCTATTTTTTTTTTCCATTCGATATTTTTCTATAAAACGGGGAATACCGTGAGTCATAAAAGCACGAACGAAAGCTCATGCTTTTTTTTATATTTTTCTGTTGCAGGTTAGTGCTCGTAAATTGGAAAGACGCGGAGGGTGAAAAAAGAACTCGACGAATTTGTGAGTTCTCTGGAGAATTATTGGATATTGGATCTTGGTGTCGACTTATTCAACGTTGGACGAGCACAAATAATTGGTGCTATGTGGGCCGTTGTTTAATCGTCGACTGACCCATATATACATATATATATTTGACGAAGGGATGATTGTATTCTTCGATCACGATATTCGTTCAAGCCTTTCGACCACGAACTTGAACACTTTGAATCGACAGGATGACACGCGATTCTAAGAGACTCGGTTCCAATGTCGTGCTGGGGGCAAGACCATCGAAAGTTCTGACTGAAAGTGGCTCTCTCTCTCTCTCTCTCTCTCTCTCTCTCTCTCTCTCTCTCCCTCTCGCTCTATACCGATCAAAGGGATAACTTTTGCTACTGTTTGGGTAGCGCACAGTGCGCACGAACCGAGAGAAGGAGAGACTTCCGTAGATGTTACGGTTGCTCAGCGAGCCGAATTTCCGAAGGGGTTCGCTGTCTGTCCCTTCATCTCAATCCAAGCTCTAGGGTTTTGTGCCATTCGCAATACTCTAGAAACGTTTCCCACTTTTGTCTGAATTCAATTTTACTTCCTCGAATTTTTCTTTATTATGTTGAAAAAATGAATTTTATGCGTTACAAAAATAATTCAGAATTATTTTTGTTTTATGGTGTATGAGTATCGTTATCTTTCAAAAAAAAAACGAATGGCGATCACGCGAGCACAATTTATCGATTTAATATTTCATCTTTCATCAATAATTGAGATGTTGAAAAAAAAATTTGTTTTTTTCGGAAATGGAAAGATCATACCTAAATTTTATAATAAAACTATTATCATTTTTTTTCGTTATAATTAAAAAGTTATGTCAAATTGAAAATATAGTGTTTATCCTAGTACAGATGGCGCGCCGGCAGCTCCCGAAAAAACCCGAGAGTGTGTGACGTCACTATGTTAACTTTTCCTGAATAACACCGTGCCGTAATAGAAAATTTTAACTTTTGATCAGTTTATTCTTATTATTATCGTCAATGTTTGATAAAATTATAGACAATGGCAAACCTTGTTATCATACCTAAGAATAATTGTGAAAACATTTTAACATAGTGACGTCACAAATATGGCAGCCCATTATAGCGCGTTCGTGGTCACTTGATTTCTTTTACAAATTATATCACTCTTGAATCATTTATAATTACTTGTAAACAGTCTTTTCAAAGTTTTTCACACCGATTACCAATATTACTTATAATAATGTTTTAAAATCGATTTTTGTTTTCAACTACCCAATTGTTGGTGAATGATTGTCGATGAAAAGAAAGTAGCGTATCGATAAATTATCAAAGATCTCGACATATCGATAAATTATCAAAGATCTCGACGGTGATATTGATATTCATTAATATTTATGAAACATCTATCAATATCCCCGCTACTGCAATCTTCCTATTTAAAAATTGGAAATTAAGTCAATCAATTTTCCGTTACCACCAAATTACCACCCATTATCCTCCTTAAAATCTCGGCCAATGTTTATATCCACAAGAACCTCCGAAAGATGCCCATTGAATTTTCCCATATAACATTTCTCGTTTGCCTATAATCGGGGTTGAAAATTCCAAGTTTCGCGAAAAGTGCGCAAAATCGTCTGCGAGAATCTCATACCAGCGAAGCTGTGATTCCAGAAGGTTTTACCTCGGTTTCGCTCTTACGAATGGTAATGCGAAGAACCGAACTCGATTCGATAGCGTGAGCCACGGCATTCGGCCCTGTGCAGAGCGTTCGCTGCCCTTCTCGTCTCATCCCCTTTCTCCACGCTCGTGCCCCACCTGCCGACCGTGATCGTTGTTCCATGAAATTGGACGTCATTCGCGTATACCGAATATATATCCTATATTGCGTATATAGAGATTTCGGAATTCGGTCCAGTGAGAGCATATTGCCGAAGCTCGGATATACCGTATTAGCGTATTTCGTTCTGCTCTAGGATATATCCTCTGGTACAGCTCGATGGACATCGCTTTCCCATCCTGCCTGGGTGAGAAACGCCACAAGGGAAAACGAGAAAATACACCATAAGCAGTCACTTCGGGTATTTCGTGTTTTAACAACTCCATCCCTTGCAAATGGAGTCAAATCCGAGAATGTGGCTCGGAAAGCTTGCACGAAGCGTGCGAAATGCGCAAACGAGCAAATTCGTATTCATTCGTTTTAACAAAACTGACATTCAAATCTTTACACGAGAATTTTGAAAAAAAAAAAAACAAAATTTTTATGTTACTTTGATATTTTTGTAATATTTTGAAATATGTGGGGAATTTTAATTGAGAATTTAAATGCAGAATTAAAATCGAGATGAGAATAAAACGAGAATTGAAACATTGGTTTTATCATAAATACATTTTTATTTCGATCTTATTACGGATCGATCGTACGAAAATCGTTAGATCGAATGAGACGATGCGGAAAGAGGAAGTGAATCGAAAGATTTCCATTGGACGACTAAAACATTGTATTTTTTTTTAAATCATCTTTTCATGCTCCTTTCGGTACGACGGACTAAAAATTGTAAATCCGTTTTGCACTCGCACAAAAGACATTTTCCGGTCGAAAGGGACGCGTCATTTCAGTTTTCTGTCCCAATGGGATATCTCGAAGCTCGTACATATTCACTATATATAATAACTACATCTATGCATTGCTGTGACATCCTCCCCACTCGGTTTCTGAATCGTTCGATCTCGTCTCGAGAGTCTCTCCCCCTTCTTGTCCCGGCTGTCGTCCTCGTCGACGTCGTACCTCGTAGTTACAGCTGTTACTCTCGCCCATCCCCATCTTCGTCTTCGTTGTCGTCAACGAAAACACATAGGTATATGGGCCGTTCCGTGTGAACCAAAGCAATTTTTAGAAAAAAACATTTTTTCAAAACGACTCATTTTCTCATGGTTGTCGCGAAAAGACAATTCGAATCAATAAAAACAGTAATTTTCTTTGTGTTTCTCTTAAGTTTGAAATAATGACGAATAAAATACGAATTTCCAAAATCGTAACTCGTTGGATTTAATGTCGAGAAGCCCATATGTGTATAAGGGTGCATCGTGTGTGCAGCCCTCGCGTCGTGTACGTCGTACATCGTTCACGTGTAGCGACCCACTGCCAACCCTTCTCTCTCGTTCATCACGACGATCTAATAACCTCCCACCGTGTTCCCAGGTTCTAGCCATTCTCGCCCTACCATACCACCAACCGGAATCAGCTCGTCTCCCTGTACTCACATACCATATGGATTATTCCATATTTACTATTTAGAGTGAACCATAAGTTATGAAAATTTGGAAATTTGTTTTCAAAGTCCAATTTCTTGAACGAAATTATTTCGACTCTAAAGTAAAAGCGAAAAGAATCATTAAAACATAAAAAATTAGTAATTAATTGTTTTGTATTTGTTAACTAATATGTTTGTTTATTTATTTACGATATTTCTTCGCAAAAATTCGACTTGTCATCGAATTTTCTCAAGAAATTGTTGATATCACGCGCGATTAAAGTTTGAAGAATTTGAAAACTGTAAATATCGATACA
The DNA here is from genome assembly GCA_030522965.1 of Tryphoninae sp. A BG-2022a. Taxonomy (NCBI): domain Eukaryota; kingdom Metazoa; phylum Arthropoda; class Insecta; order Hymenoptera; family Ichneumonidae; species Tryphoninae sp. A BG-2022a. Next base: position 6,658 of record JAPYZT010004333.1, on the reverse strand, counting down.
AGTTGAGAAAGTTATTTTCTTCCCGAAAGAGGAGAGGTATTGGTAGCAAACGCGACGATGAAAAATGATCGCCACGTGTCGTCCATGTGTTGAGATTTTTTTGCAAAGGGTAAAATATTTATTTTTTTCAGCTCAAAAAGAATTCTAGTGCAATAATGCTTGGAGCGGAAATATCCTTCGCGAACCAGAGTGGAAAGCTGGATACTTACAGGTACATCGTAAAAGCTATAGACCATATCCTAAAAGGGCCAGAAGACTAAACCTTGGTCGAATGGTCATGGAATGGCGCACATACAACAGTTGAAGGCTACCGATCGAGACCTGGTTTACTATATGGTGCGCGTTCCTGGCGGCGTGTCCTTCTACACAATCGTGAGGATGGACGTTTCGCTTTGTTGCAGAAATTACGAGATTCCAGAGATCCGACGTCGAATTCTGCTTCCCTCGCAGCACTCGCTCCGTTCAAGAGGGCCATATTCCATTTATATACTAAACAGACATAGGAGAGTAGTTGAGAAAATCCGTGCAAGGCGAATAGGATCGCCACTGGTACGTATCAACGTTATTTTCAGTTAGCAGCATCTATTGAAGGAACACTTCTTACGTTTCATCCAGATTGGTATATAGAATTACTCTTCGCTTGGTGTTCGTAAATTGAAAGCAGCAAATCGAGTTATTTTCTAAAATTGATAAACAATGGAGGAAATGTTTGATCCGAATGATTTATAAGCGATTTTTTAATTTCCAGAAAGGACATATGAGCACGAGTGAAGCCAAACCGTCAAGATGGGCTGTTGAGGCTGCTATTCCAGGAATCATTGAGGAAATTCAGGACATAATAATCCATGATAACCTCCCACTCTCTCGCTGTCGTTGTCTCTATTCATATCTCCCCCACGTTTTTCACAAGGGCTACAAATATTCCTCGCTTCGCTTCACTCGTTCAATTATTCCCTTATTATTGTCTCGCGATGATAATAACATCGACGAACACGAGAAGTTAAGGAGCGCCAATGACTACGTTGGACTCTATAGCTTTGTCCAGTTAACCTGATAATTCAACGAGTTTGTCCCATTTTCAGAAATGAGCTTTCCCTCCTCTCCCACTCTCCCTTCGTATTTTGTTCACTGCTCGATACAAGTACCACGTAGTTATTGACATACTTTTGAGCCAATTTGAAGCTAAGAAACAACAGCACGAAGAAGAAAACACTCAGTCGACTAAAATTAACTGTACAAACTATTTTAGTCAAATTCGCCTCAAAGAATGTTTGATTTCGTTTCCAATTATTAATCCTCGTTAACATGATTGTTATCATTACAATATTTATCATCTCAAAGTAATGTTACGTCCTTGATCAAAATAATACAAAATTCCAGTATGTAAAGTGTTTAAAAAAAAAACAAAAAGTGAAAAGTACGCATGAATGGATTTGCCACCATTGATAGACTTATTGCCAATAACTTTGCACTTATTGCCAATAACATTGCACCGTAATCTTACTTTACTCCAACAATACATACCTATGTATACGCATAGACATGACGCTTACTTCCTTTCCATTGCCTTACGATCAAAGTATTTTTCTACATCGTGCAGCTACGATGATTCCTCACAGAACCGATCAAGTTTCTACCAGAGAATGAAATATACTCCTAGCTCGTTGCTTTTTTGCATCTTGAATTCGAAAGCGACTCTAAAATCGACTGGGACTTTGATTGCCGAAAAATGAAGATATCGACATGGAGAGAAAGAAAAACTTAGAAAAGCGTGTTGAAAAATGTTGAAACGTTCATCGACATTTTCTATTACCGCGGGGACTTCTTTTTGTTCTTATCTGTCGTCTTTATTTTTCTCACGTTGAAGGAAAGTATTTTATATCAATTGAAAATTTGACCGAACTGTCTTTTTATATTAAATCAAGGATCCGGTTTAAAAACGGAACGTCATTAATACTACAGAAAGAGAAACGGTATCCAACACGAGTCTTGTACCATAGCAAAGCAAATTCATATAGCACTTCGCTATCAACTTCGGTTTGTCGTTCCACCTCGCGTTTTCGTTCTTCTACTCAGCGATGGAGCTACCTCCGTCTTCCTTTCTTTTTACCCTGGCGTCTCCTTTTTTTCACTTAACCTCCATCTCTTCGTTCCTTTGCGCGTCTCCCAGGACGAGCTGCGATGGCGGTTCTCCTATCTGCTTCGTTGAGCCTGGAAATTTGAAGCGATAGACGCAACGATCGTGAGAGATAGAAGAGACGAAAGGAAAATGCGTCTCGCTCGTTTCCTTTCTCGTTATCCCGAGACTCAGACCCGTTTCCTTTACTGCTTCTTTCTCTCTGTCTCTCTCTCTCTCTCTCTTTCACACACACACACTCTCTTTACACCTATTTATATGGCTGTCTTGTACCGCGGGTGATTACCGACTAAAACGTCTTCGACTTTTGCTTTACAAAGATAAAAAGAGTATGTGAAAAGGGACGATATATATATGTACGTATCATTACTCATGCTCGAGCAATCGAGGGTTTTGGTATGCGAGGTCAGACAGGAAGCAAAGGTACAACGACAGAAGCTACACAAAAGTTCTCGTCAAACCACGAATGAACAGAAAATGCATTCTAATTTAAACAATCTAATTTCCTACTTAAACAAATCCATAGACTACATTGGTATCGCTCTAAAATCTGTTTTAACAATAACTCTCCAAACATAAAAATATTCACGACGAAACTGAAACAAATGAACAATTAAGAGTTTGAACCCTTATCTTTTTATGATCACCATAAATGGTTCCTTGATAATTGATAAATGCACTTTTTCACTTCAATTCTTACTCGCAATAACCCAAACCGCAATCACGCCATACCTAACATCAAAATCCGCCACGACCTTTAAACTTTCCCTTTATATACCTCTGATTATATCGACACACCCACTGTTAAGATAAAAAAAACAGTCCAAATCAAAGTTCGAACGAGGAACGAACCGAAGAAAAAAGTGGCCATTGAAAGAAAACGTAAAGAAAATGGTAGGAGATGGAGGAAGGCATAAGCACATCTGATTCAGGGGTGGCCGCGCACGGCATACCAGGTAGATACAATACGATCATTAGGGATCTATAAATAGCCTTTATCTCTCTGTCGTTGTGTAACATAGACCAAGACTTTACTAGTTTTACGTTACCGAGGGAATACGATTCACTCTCCTTCTCTTTCTCTCCCTCTCTCTGACACATACGTACACACTAACGTACGTATTCTACGGACATTGTACACAGCGTCTCATTGTGGATAACGCCAATGTATGTTTCACCAACTCTCGCACATATATATGTGTATAAACCTCAAATGGTAAAACCTCGCTACATGTATACACACGCGGTTTTGCGCATGTTACGAAGGTACTTGTAGTGTATGCGCTACACTTGGTACGTACGGTACCAGCCGGTGCGAGAGCCGCTCTTTGTAGCCTATGTTGAGTATTGAACGTCATATACATATACGTATATAAAATAGGGGGGGGGGGGTAGGTTGGCCAAAGGCGCTTGCAAAAGGGAGCTTCACGAAGTTCTCTATCGACAGTGGATTGGGGGTGCCGCTCGCTGTCCTGGCACGCCTCCCCCCTCGAGCCTCACCCTATCGCTACACAACCTTCCTTCGTCTACAATTTTAACCACCCGAACCCTCTCGTCTTCTTCTTCTTCTTCTTCTTCTTCTTCCTGTTCTTGTTCTTCTTGTTCTTCTTCTTCTTTCGTACGCAACCCCTCGTTCTTTTGGACTCGCATTTATATACCCGGAACTACTCTAGTCCTGTGAACACAGAAGTAGCCCGAAGACCAACGAGCTAGAAACGCGCTTCGCATCTCATTTTCTATTCTAACTGCGTCAGCCTGACGACTTTGGCGATCTTCGGCCCGACCACAACCATAAATAGACATCATAGAAATCGTCTTTAGACTCAAGCGGATGTGCGATACCGTTTGTAGATTTCAATGCGAATTGTTTGTACTCTTCGGAGCGAGAAATTGTCGATCGAAATACGATCACTGAAAGCAGGAACAAAAATCGATTAGATTTTGTAAAAAAATTAATTATCATTGTTTTCTTTTCGTATTAAAGAAAGAATGAGGAAATTTTCATAGCGGTTATTTATGTAGGCTATTTATTTTGATTTATTCGTCGCCTTGCGATAAGTACGTGGTAACTGCGATGATATACGCGATAATGTAAACTACCTTGATGAATAATTGATGGATCGATCATTAGTGGGCACGTCGTATAGTTGAAATAAAATATATCGCAGGCATAAAGCAGTGTCTTATATAACCCTCGAAGTTACACGCACGCTTTCGAAAAACTTTTGCGCAAAATGGAAGGAAGATGGTAAAAGTAAAAGAAGAAATAACGGAAAAAGCAACCGAGTATAATTCTAGACGTGTCTTGGTGTATGAAATTATCGTGACAGTAAACGTGTATTCTGTATAGGTTCGGGAATACTTCCGGCAGCCATTAAGTCTCTCTTTCTCGACATCCCCCGAGCCCCCCTGCTCCTCCCTCCTTCTTTCTCGCTGGGTCGCTAGTGAGTGATAGTTCTTTATGAAAAACGGCCATAAGAAAAAAGAAGAAAAGAAGAAAGAGAAAATAAGTATAAAGGAAGAAGATGAAGTGGAAGGTCTTGAGTTGCTGGATCAACGTTCTCGTTTCCATTCTCCTATATATAGAAGTAGCTAACTAGTCATGCCGAGTCCCTGGTGACCTTTCGCCATAATGTGGAAAAGAGATGGAAAGTCCACACCACGTAGATCCGCCAACTTCCTTCCTGTTATGCTAAAACGTAAGCTCATTTTTCATCACTCTTTTTCTTTCTCTCTCTCTCTCTCTCTCTCACGCCCTATATTTTTTTTAGTTCTCTACTCCGTCTGTATCCACGTACTGTGCGAACGTACCGCTTTATATATATATGCATGAAGTTCGAAATCACCTCATCTCCCTGGACGCGTCTTGCTAGGCACCACCACCAACACCACAACGAATATATATAGGCGATAGAGAGGGTGAGAGGAGGTATACCAAAAGCAGGATCGCAAGAGCGGAGAAGCACTCTTGAAGGCGCAGTTTGCGGCAGAGAGGGCGAATGCCGTTAGCCCCACGAGGACCACAACTCAATTCTCAAGCATTTCGGTTGATTTAGAGAACCGAGACCTCGGGGATAACTTCCACATCCAAGCACACGCTCCTTCTTACACCTTCTCTCTCTCTCTCTCTCCCTCTCTCTCTCTCTCTCTCTCTCTCTTTCTCTCTCTAGTTCTACCTCTCTGCTTTTCTCTACCTATTGCTTTTTCTTCAGTTAGGAAAACCAGCTCCATATATCACATCGAAATATCATTTCGCAAAGCTAACGAAATAATTACGAATAATTATTGTTCGTTATAGAAGAATGAACAATTCAAATGAAATTATGAATCCTGGCTCATCATTATATTGGACAACAACATTTATTGGAGAACATTTAAATCGTAAATCATTTATTGGAGAACATCGTAAACCTTTATAGCAATCTTAGAGCTAATAAATAACATTCTATTAATTTTTCAGAACAGATATTTCAGCTATACATACATACGACAATGTGTGAATTAAAATGGGTATGAAACGTATAAAAAAATCACAGTGAGAGCATTCTTTTTTAAGAAATCTATGCTAAGGAGGACAATGGGCATGCTTTGAATGTAATTCCTCGAGTATGACCTATATTTTTCGCAGGGGTACGAGTTCAAACCGATGGCATGGTAACAGAAAATATATAGTATAACATACGCATGTATATATACAGCGTGAATCGCATAACGTGTCGCACAGAGAATTCTGAGGCATTACAAACAAAAATTGCAAATAAACATTAGGGATATTGTTAATAATTTACGAGATATAAATATTTAAAGTTGGTCCAATCAGAGCGCGCCGAGAAGCGTTAAAGCCGCCCACCCCCATCTAGCCGTAGATATATCAAAGATTAGGGCGTTACATTTGGGTTTGCAAAATTCAGAGCAGTCAATTAGATTACTTGTATTTTTCCGCACTCATTTTGTTTTTCGGGCATTGGCTGCTCTGAATTTTGCCCAGGGGGGTGACACTTAACGAAATTCAACGGGCTTCGATGACGTAGGATGGTTCGCTTAGTGTCGCCGTTTGTAGTTCGCATTGTGCGGCGCTGCCGGTCGTCCACGCTGTACCTCACACCCCCGTCGTCCCCTTGCTGCCTACCATTATAACCTCAACCGGCGCAGATTTCTACTAGCGCCACATGGTGGCTGGCGACGCTAAGAGAACCACACTATATATGTTGAGTGCCAGGGACCTGATTTCGCATAACGTGCCGACAAGCGTTGAAGTCACCCACTCCCCGCCTAAATTCAGAGCAGCCAATGCCCGAGAAAAAAAATGACTGCGTACTAATACAATCAATAAAATTGACTGCTTTGAATTTTGCAAACCCAAATGTAATGCCCTAATCTATGCTATATCTACGGCTAGGGTAGGGATGGGCGGCTTCAACGCTTCTCGGCGCGCTCTGATTGGTCCGATTTAAAAAATGTATATCTCGTAAATTATTAACAATATCCCCAATGTTTATTTGCAACTTTTGTTCGTAATGA
>JAPYZT010004330.1:0-10549 GCA_030522965.1 Tryphoninae sp. A BG-2022a | reverse complement strand
TTCCACGTCAGAAAATAAAGAAAATAATGTAATAAAAATAATTAATAAGAAGAAAAGTTTCTATATTTTGTTCATACGTAATATTGTCAGAAGCAGACAAGCGTTAAGGATCCAAATTTTCGCCATTGCTCGATGATGAGACGTATTCTCGTATATCAGGAAAATGTCCTCGGATGGTTATAGCGTCGTGGCAATACACTGTATTTTCACTGCGATACGTTCGACTCGAGAGATTCCAAACGACTGACGTTGAACAGGCGTTGAGGGTATCCGCGTGCTAGCCTGGACATCGCTGCACTCCTCTTTCCCGTATGGTGATTGCGCTTATCCCTTTACAGTTATCAGAAAACTGTACGGTTGATCTCTCGTATTTTTCGTTACATTCCGCATCTTCGTTATTGAATTTCCCGGAATTGCACAACGTTTCCAGAAATGGACTCAAGGCCTGTGATCGCAAGTGTCGTATCATTTTCGAACGTCGTATCGTTCGACCAGCCGCCGCGCCAAAAAAACAATCGATGAAACGTCGAACGAATAATTTTCAAAATCCATCGTTGGTAAATCCTCCGATGTAATATTGACAATATTTATTTTACCGACTTATCAAAGTTGTACAATGTGACGTTATTTTTATTGATAACGTACGAGTTGAAATTGTCGAGTTTTCTCGTATCAAATTTGACAGCTGTTAATGAAAGTTGACCGCAAGATCAACTATGACAGTTGTAAACTTGTCAATATTCAAACTGACAGCAGTCAGTATCGTGAATAATTGCTGTCAATACAAATGTTGACAATGTTGAAATTGGCGACGTGATGATGTATGTTATACCAAGGTGTGCACGTTATAGATAACGATATTGACACTTTGACAGTGACTGTCGATATCGAGGCTATGTACAATTTATTATGATAAAATTTCGTGTATCACCTTCGACATACATACAGGGCGCATAAATATCATTGTTGATTCATCGTGAATCTTCATCGATAAGTAAACTAACCCGCCAATGGGGCTCATTGTGTGTAGCTCTCCTTGAAACCAACCGCTCACAGGTCGATCACATGTCCGTGAACCGTTTCCGGCTCAAGCTCACGGTCGTATTTTACAGACGATTAAAACTCTTCATGGGAATACGTACACTAGGAATGTGCAAAAGTATTCGTAGTAAGGTACAAACTATAAAATACAACGTACACGACACATCGCGTAGTCAATTCGCGTCGACGATTCATCGCTTTCGCTACCATCGCGACCGTGAAAACGGATGTGAGTCCTATCCCTATTCATTCTCTCCGACCCCCTCTCCCTCGCTCTTTCTCTCTTTCTCTCGTCGCGTCGCCCGACGAATGCATGATTCGCCAGCCATCAATTTCAATCAATCCATTCGTATAATTTTTCTCGATTATTTTCTGCGTTAGTGCAGCTTCGCGCGCAAGATACGATTTAACTTTGAAACTTTTCAATTTTTTTTCAAAGGCTGCCACAGTTTGTGACTTACAAAACTGAAATCCCACTGTAAACCTTTGGCTACGCTCTACGTTTTCTCATTTTAGACAATGCTATAACCCGTTGAAAATTATAGAGCAAAAAATCACTTATCGTTATGACGGTTGCACCCACTCATTTATGAATAATTTAGAAACTTTTGAACGTCGACAAAGTCTGGAAAATATCTGCAAAGTCGATGAGTTCATGGTTGACGAGTTTTAATGAACTTGTAGCATGTGAGTTCAAGGGCATGCATGCATTAGTAGGTAGTCGTAATGAACCGAACGATGTACAATGAAAAATGTGGCATTTCCGATAAAAGACAATGAGGAATTTCTCCTTTGTCGTGGAGGATTTCGACGACTAGTTCGTACTTGACGATCGACCCTCGGATTGAATAATTTTACGAGGATCCGTCAAGGTACGAGTTTTATTGTATTTCTGTTTAAATAAAAATCCAACTCCATTTCGTTGACCCAGTTTAAAAAAAAAACTTTCAAAAATAAAATATCCATACCAGAGAGGTTAAGCAAATGGCGTTTTATATGAAATTCTAGCTCAATGATGAAAATCACATACTTTTCTATTGCGCTAAATTCATTGTTTTATTTCCGTTTTATTTGAATTATTCTCTCAAAATGTAAATTCTTACCGTGGTGAGCGTTTCGTTGCAACGCGATGTCTGTCGCGCTATCGTTGAGTAAATTTGAGGAATGTGAGGTTACACTTTAGGTGTATATGTATATATATACAACTATATATATCTCGCGACCGAGCGCTTATCGGTGCAAATAGAATTGCAATCCTTCACAACGATATCGATAAATAAATAAATGTATTTAATATTATTTCGCATCTGCATCGACAGTTCGGTCTTTACGTAAAAGCTCGTGCAACGACGCGACAAGTTAACCTGAATTCACAAGCTGCTAAACTGTTAATCGATATTGTACGTTCTCTCGTTGACGATAAACAGGCTAAAGATACAAGCCACCAATGCGAGTCGAAGTTGAAACTGTAGCCGAAATCGGGTGTACGCACGAAAGAGGACGATACACGACCGTGATTGAACATTCGAGTTTCAAGGTCGAATTCTAAATTGATTCACCCTGTAATATCCTTGAATCGGGAAAGATCGATGACTGAGGAAAATAGTTTCTGCATTTCTCCATCAACCAAGGTTGGACGGATGGCTCGTTGACGAGACACAAAGAAGCTTTTACCGTGAGGTTAGTTCGAACGAAATAAGATTTTATCGTGACGTTTGAAAATTGAAAAACAAGAATCGTGTAAAAGTGAAAACTCTTGTAGTCTCGTGGTTCCTTTTGCAATCAAAGATTGGGAAAGGAACCGCGACCGAAAGAATCCGAAAGAATCCGAAACCGAACCAGGAATCCGAAAGGAATCAAAGACAGCTAATGTTCATTTATAATTTCATACGAGCCATGTAAAAATGATAAATGTTTATTAAAATATACAATACAAAATCGAACATCGATGATCCTGCAACATATCCTGATTACGCTTAAAATATAATATTGTCACGTTATATCTATGAATATCCAATCGTCGCTCTAGTAGCTCGTCTATTTTTCATCTTTCGTTTTTTTTTATCATATAGTACATATGTAGGATGATTAACGACCCGTTGGCACAATGAAGAAGAAGGATACTTAAATGTAATAATGTCACATAACATTCGTCTCGGCGCGCATCGTTTTTCTTGTAAAAAATTATTCACGCTTATACGCAACAGAAAACAAATCATAAGACGAAGTGAACGTGATCGTTCACGTTTCTTTGGATCTTTCTTGTATTTTTTTTTGGCAATGTGCTTTAAGATGGAATACAAAATTATGCCACTTTGTTTTTTTTTATTGGCAACGAAGCGATCGATCTTTTGGCGTATAATCGTTTTTCATTGGCACAAAAATATTTGGAAGTTCAAAGTATCCACATCACTGGAATATTGTCACAATTTGTTTTCCTGAAAACATTGCAAAAGGCAGAATATCGTTATAAGAATTATTCGCGAAATATTTATCATCTCGAGGAAAATGATCGAGGTATTTTCATTTTTTTAGGTAACCTCGCATACGCTCGCACGACAGTTTTGCCAGAGTTTTGTTTTGAGATCATATTGCATATTTTTTGTATATAGCGTATATTCGGCTTTTGGAATTCGATTCAGCTTTCAACGTCGCTTTTGCAATTATGAAACGCTTGTATACTAACGATTTTTAAATTTAGATTTTTCACGTTTACAGAATTATCGTTGAAAAATCTATCTAAATAATTCGACATTTTATCATCGCATTCGCATCCTGAAAAGTTCTTTAACAATACGCTTGTAACATAATTAATTACTCCTCTAGAAGAAACGAGTTTCCATTTTTTGTTCGATCCTTCAAGTCCGATAAACTTTTTAGCAAAAACTGTATTTTTCTACGTCGTCGCACTTAAAACGTTACGCTAATAATACACTAAATAATAAAACGCCATTTAACGCTCGATCTAACGATTATTTTCGATATCGTATGAACAAATTTTAAACATGGCTAAAAAAAGGAATCGACGAAATTTGCAGACGTGACAAAAATCCGTCATTATTTCAAAATAAAAAAAAAAACGCAAGTGCAGCCCAGTATACAAATTTCGCGTTATATGGTCTCCTTGAGGAATAAAAAGACGAGAAGACAGCAAAATTTCCAGGTACGATTTACGCGACGCTCGTTTTATCTCGGCGTATCTCATCGTTCTCCGTGCGGGAATGGTTTATTCGTCATTACTGGATATACTACATGAACTTTGTTTGTCTGCTATGTCACGATTCTGTCTGACAATGAGTATTGCTCCTATTCGCAGGGGCCTCGACAAATATATATTCAGGTGTGGGCTCTCGTATACTTTTGCACGCTATGAATCGCTCGAATAGAATAGTTGTATGTGTACCGTATGACACGATCGCAACTTCACAACATTGAATTCCCGCTTTTATCCAAAGCACTTTACCTCGTTACTTCGTTTTTAAAAAAACTGCAAGCATTTCACGAATTTCGTAATTTTCACGTAGATTTTATCATTTTTCAACACAATCGTAGTATGAATTGATGTTGACGAGACATTTTTGTACGAGCGAAGGTTACAAAATGAAAGAATTGTACGTCCATCGAGAAAAACAGTTACAATCGTTTAAAAAAATTGACGTTTTCCTTACGACGATTATAAACAGTTTTTGATTTATCAATTGTTTTTAGTTTATTATATCGATGTAACGAACTAGCCAACCGCAAGCACACTAACAATTTTCTCGAATGATGAAAAAATAACCGTCGAAAATACCCAAAAGCTGTTTCTTATAAAAGTGATCACAATCGCGTTTCCTTTTGATTTAAACATGGGAAGGAACATATGTATATACGCGTGTATTCTTTATATCGTACACTAGTTTTAAAAAAGCTTTGGTCGATTATCGCAAATGCGTTATGGAGAAAACGCAATATGTTAATTGTCTTCTTAAATATCGTTACAAATACGTAATCTCTATAATCGTTTGTATAATTGATTGCGGAGAAAGGACACTTTGTTATGTTCGGAATTAAACAATGCCGATAAAATTGTACCCGCGATAATTTGAGTATAATTCGAGTAAAGTTCAACTGGCGATTTAGTGAGAATCGTGATTACAATCGATTCAAGGCGTATTCATACAGGGAACTGGCAAAACATTAATTTGGCACCGATGAGACATATTCCAATAGCGATAGAAAAATAAAAAACAATGGCACGGAATTTGACAGTCGTCGGGGCCAAACTTGTTTTCCCATTTTGTTTTCTTTCTTTCGTACAAATTTACGAAAAATCCTTCGTGGCCATACCACAAATTCTTATTGGTCGATAAACAAATAATTTTTTGTTTTATTTGCAAGACAGAATAACATAAGAATGCAGTTAATTTTTATACTGACAGCGAACCTCTTCCCTAAGAGGCTGAGCATACAAACTTTGATTATTGCACTTTTAAATCGATCCCTTTGAACTCTAGCATTATGCGGTTCTCCGCTATTGCTGCTGGTTCATCAGCGTATTTTTTCACTTATAATTATTCAACGACAAATGCAGTATTAATCTTCTGGCTGGATTATTAATAAATAGTGCTGCCAATTGATTTCTTTTTTAACTGCATTAATTCGTTGATTAAAACGAATAAGCCAGTGGTAAAAAATTATCACTGCACATATTGCTTCAATGTCATACAATTTGTTAAAGTTCATCAACCAAGAATCAGCACAATTTACATTTAATTCATCAGTCATAATCCGCGTCGTGGTAATTTTCCGTATAAAATAGTCTCCATCGAATCGAGCTTAATCAATTTTATACGACTATAGTCTCGGTCGATCCACCCTCGTATGTCGTGAAAACGCTCATGAAATATTCTTATCTAGTCACAACGCGATAAAACAATCCAACCTCATATCGTTTGCGACAGTGTGAAAAACACCGAGAGTTTGGTGTGGAATGAGACACGGCTTGTTAGTTACAGTCGCGTATCGACTGACTCGACTGGGCGGTGCAAAATGCGTCCGACAGCAACGAAACAGCTCTTTCCTGTTTCATTTACGAGTCAACGTTCCTAGCGCTGCTTTCGATCCGGGCTTTACTTTTATTCCAACGTGCTTGTTTGCCGTACGTTTACCCTGTACAACCGAACAACTTTCACCGCCCCTACATTGCAACATATCGGAATGTTTGTGTCATTATTTCCACCAAGTGGACTACTAGGAGCAAAATTTGTTTAATCAAACGAATCTTAATCAGATCGTCCGATATAACTCTAGTCACGGCTATTATCGAGAGCTAGAGTTTCGGAGGCAATTGATGACCATTGCCTGCATCATCGTCATTATTCGCTATGTCCATGTAAACCAATTCAGTCTTTTTCCCATTGGAAGCTGCCACCTTCCTCGATTTAATGTTCTGCAATGAAAAGTGAGAGACGAAAACCGTTAGTTCTTTCGCGTGGAAAAGTAAATCTGCTAACATCATGAAAGTATCTTGTCGATATTGGCAATAATGTTGTTAGCAAAATACACGAAAAACCATTAAACAGTTAGCTGAGCATTATTTAGTTTTTTATATGACCATTGCTAGATCGAAAATGCATTCGATTACAGTTAGGAAGGAAAGCGAAGCTATAAAAAAAGAAGCCTTACCCTAGTACGTCTGCTACGCTGCGCGTAAAGCAGTGCTGCCGCTACGACGAGCATCAATGAACCAATTGCAGCCATTATAACACTTCCGTAGCCACCAACATCAGGCAATATGAGGAGCTGCTTCAGCGAAAACGCAAGATCTTTGGTCACGCCACTTCGAAGATTGAACCATAAAATCGGGAAGAAAATCTTCGGAACGTCTTTGAAGAGCCTGCAATTAAAACAAGATTAACTATGACGTTTTTGATCGAAACTTAAAAACGAATGAGCCAATCGACGTCACAGATGGAAACCAAAATAGTTTTTGATAAGTCAAAATATACTTACGATATAGTTGACGATGGTTGAAGCAAAATATTTACTTGCAATCTCGCTGCAACATCTATAGGAATTCCCGTCGTCTGGAAGAAAGAAACATTGTTATTTCTTTTAACCAGATTTTGACTCAGCCACGCGTTTCATTCCGCAAGTTTTTCAAATTGTTCTAATCGCATAAAACAGATTGAAAAAATCGAAAAAACAATACGTACCGGTTCTAGAGTTATGTAAAAACTATGTTCATCGGCGTTTGGATTTAAGCCGACAACTTGATCCCTGAGCATAGGATCGGCTTTGTAGAAATGTGGCAAACTTATGAATCCTGGTGCACCGTATCGACACGCTGTGACATTTATCAGTCCCATTGGAGTGCATTCTCCATTGCAATAGCAACGTCCCATGTTTACCAAGTCGGGATCGTCGCGGGGATCATCTGATTTTAAGACCGAAGCATCGGCCGAGAAGAAATCTTCCGTCGTTGTCGTCGACTCGAAGTACTTGGCTTGTTCGTGCGGATACTTTCGCCAAGTTTCATTGCTGAGTGTTTTTTCGCCGAGGGCGTATTGATAACCAACGATACCCTCGTGTTCTACCGTACGAACGTATTCGTATGTCATCGACCTGATAAAACGAAAGGAAGAAATCAACAAATGCAATAATCAAACTTCAATTTGAAGCAGCAAAAATGTTCCGATGGTAAAACAGGTGGAACAGTTTCGTTACGAGAAAACGTATGCAACATCTCTCCGATGAATTATCACCTGCACATATCAGCACTAAACAAGGTGATATCTTCTTCCGTTCTGTTCGGCGGAAAAAATTCACCCGCGCTTCCTTCGACAGCGTTGCACGGACTTTTGTAATACCTCGTGGTATCCTTGTAATTCCAATTTCTCATAATTCCTAAATTTCTGATATCGTCTTCGCCAGTGGCCATGTTGTATACGCCGTCGAAAAAAGTGGAGCCATTTCTCTGAAAAAAAGTACATAAAACAATATAAATACTTGTTTTACACGAGTTGCCCTTTTTAGCGTTTCTCTTAATCATTTAAATCTCGCGTTTCCTACGGCGTTTTTAATTGCTCTATCAGAGTGGCAAATCGAGCTCGAAACTTTACAATGTTTTGTCAGCGCGTTTGGATCGTATGGTTCGTGGAAACCTTTATATCTTCGACAAGAATGGGAAATTTTGTCACGCGATTTTTCAGAATGTTTTCGGGGGGTTGGAATTCACCGAGTCTGATGCTTGTTTCACATTTTAACCATTTCCCACGTTTTAACTCTTCCTCATGTTTCAACTTCTTTCCGTCTTCAGCGCAAGTCGCGAGTGAGTCAGGCACGCGTGACTCAATGAGTGTGCAATGGTGACAGAAGCGTGGTTGGACTGGAAACTTTAATAGAAGAAACAGCCCTGCCCGAGCACGTGGGAGGGACGAGTCTTCCATACAATTGTTGGGCTTCATTTTTTTTTACTTTCGCTGCTGTGAAAACTGATTTGCCTCATCGTAGGACAATGGACTCAGGGATCTGGGCTAAGAAAAATCTAGTATTTGCCTTTATAATAGAGTAGCCCTGTATTAAATCTATAAATGACGCACGGTTCGGGAGTAGTCGAGACAAATTAATGTATGAACGTTTCTATTACTTCCACTCGGTTGGGCGACGAAGGACTTCTTACCTCGCCTATTCAAAAGCAATTTAGTCGGGCTTAAGAATACACATCGCGCCGAGACTTGTGTGGGTAAATCATTCGAAATGGGTCCATACTGATAACGTTAATGGGATAATATCGTTTCGTTGACATTTCATACGAGGAAGAAAAATGGAAATGCAACTTTCTCACATAGCCGTTCGCGAATGCGAAAACATTTACAGGCTTTGTATTCGTGTTTCAATTCAAGAACCATTTTTTTGGTAATTTTGTTATATTTTCTTACCAGGTAGAACCAGCCGAAGCGATCGTACGGCGGCATCTCCTCATCATCGGGAGCTAATTGTCCCATATTAATAATTGGATCTTCATATCCGGTGAATAATAACTCGTCCACTGTCTTGACAATATGAATCGCTGCTATTTGATTCAGCATATACGACAATGAGTTTTGGTAGAAGTACGACCAGTAACGAATTTTGTGGGCTGCTGACTGAAATGAATAATATACAAAGACATTTGATTTTGATTTCAAGTTTTTGATTTGGGAATGACGATAGAGACGTCGACTCAAGTGAAACACCGTCGAATGAAAAATCGTCGGAGGTATTCGTGGTATGTTGATGTTTGAGTCGCCAACGAAATGTGGCACTTCCTTAATGCATGGATGAATGGAGGCAGCATTAATTCTTCATTATCCACTTTATATCCATGGGTCAAGTTACATTCGAGAAGAGTGAACTAGCATAATAGAGCTGACGACACCCAGTCTCATAGGACCGTACTGCTCTTTGCAACACGTTCGTGCAGCGAGATATTATACTCAAAATTATGGATCAAGATGTTCTGCTTAGGTGTATTTTATTGTTAAGCTCAAGGGCGTATAATCGACTCTTATACAAATTGTCCTCCATGCTTTCGTTAAGTTTGAGTCGTTATCGATTAATTCCGAGTCAGATGAAAAAACGGAATTTTGGAAAAAGTCTTGGCGAAGTAATTGAAGAATGTCCAAATTTCAACTTACCACAGCAACGACATTGAGTTGAACAATCTTATCCTGCAAGCTTCCTTCGCTCTTGTCCGGTTCGAAGAACCAAGTTCTTCTCTGCAAAAAGCTGACGGTATGGTTTTCCGGATGGAACGTGATATTCACCTTTTGCCTCTTCTCACTGCGGAGTGACATTGAAAGGTCTAAAGTCAATTTTATGAAGAGAGCGGGCAACCCAATCAAGTTATGAAGGCGCAAGACGACTCAATGCGTTCTATAGCCGAGTTGATCGAAGCTTCAGCGCGTTTTACCGTCATTAGCATATCGGTAGGAACGCATTGAACTCGCTTAAATTATGAGAATAGCTGATGTGGTACAGGGTCTCCGACGCGAATTGCGCTGCACATTTACTTGTTCTCTTTCTCGGTCATAATGATCGGCTCTTATGACCTCGATTCGCAGATTATGATTGACGTGACAATTGTCGACGAAACAGTGCGACTTAAGGTGTACCGTAATAACTCACCTTTTAGTTATAGGTTATAGATATCGACAGATACCAATGTTTATATTATAAACATTGGTATCGATAATATTTATAATATAAACATTGGAATCTGTCGATTGCATAAAGGGAAAGGTGCAAATATTTAGCAAAGAAAGTCAGTAAAACTATGTATATATATAGTTTTACTGACTTTCTTTGTTAAATATTTGCACCTTTCCCTTATATATATATATATATTATATTATCGATATACAGAGGTGGGCAAAAGTTCCGTAATGGTCAAATATCATGGAAAATAATGATTATGGAAGAAAATGTTCAATACAAAAGTTTTAGTATATCAAGTGGTCTATTACATGGTTACATTAAAATGACC
>JAPYZT010004329.1:0-11366 GCA_030522965.1 Tryphoninae sp. A BG-2022a | reverse complement strand
GAAAAAAAAAGAAGAAAAAAAAAAACAAAAAAAAAAGGCTGAACCTCTCGTGAGGAAGAAACCTGCGCCGTCTCTTGCGACCGTTGCGATGTTTGTACAGGCGACACTCTCTCAGGCTCGTACGTACACCTTCGTGTGCGCGAGTACACCACTCGTCTCGATGTTTTATCATTATTCCACGACGTTCCCTTCGCGAGAGAGGAAGAGAGAGAGAGAGAGAGAGAGAGAGAGAAAGAGAGAGAGAGAAAAAAAGGAGAGAATGGTGTCTCTGGCTTCCGAGCCACGAAGACTATCTTTCTGTCTTCGTTCTATTCGCTTCGTCCGTTTGTCCACAAGGAGATTTTCTCTCACGTTGCGTACGCGTTCGGTTCACGCACCTCTCTCACCTGCCTCATGTGCAGTTTGACGTGACTTCTTACATCGCCGAGGATCATCGCCCGGTATAATCGCTCCAAGAGTCTCCCGAGGTCGTCACGGGGTTGTATTTTAACTGTCATTAATTATGGACAAAAATGCGAGGAGCGATGGAAACGAAGAAAAAACGGGCAAAAACGGAAAATACAAAATGGCAATTTAAAAAAAAAAAAAAAACTAAAAAAAAACTCGATAGCCATAGCCGTAGTGGAGAGATCGAAAGGACAAGGATGAACACGACGGGAATAAAAAAAAATCAACGTAAAGTCAATCAGGATTGGTCTTGTGACAAAAATAATTATTACGTTGTTACGATCGTTCGAAGACTTCGAATAATTACGAATAGCTTGGAATAAATGTTTTCTTGATTATTCGACGAGTGTTGTAAAATATTAATTTTGAATCTCTCTCTCTCTCTCTCTCTCTCTCTCTCTCTCTCTCTCTCTCTCTCTCTCTCTCTCTCTCTCTCTCTCTCTCTCTCTCTCTCTCTCTCTCACTCACTGGTCCAGGCATTCAGCTAGTCGAAACGAGCTACGACGATGCGGAAGAGCGTGGTCGGAATGACGGATGACTTTTTGCGGGTGAACCCTACGACATATATATCTACGTTTTAGAGAGGGAACAAAAAAAAACTTTTATTTTCCGGAAAAAGGCCGGGGTTGCGGTCTGTCCGCGCCACCGAAAATCCTCCCTCGCGATATCACCCACGCAGTTATTTATCTCGCGGACGTGTATTATCGTTGTTTATTATCCGGCCCTCGGTACATTTAACCTGCATCATTTTCGTTCGCTTTCTATAATCTCATCCTTCTTTCCCTTTTGTAACTACTACGCTCAACGCCCGCCACGCCGAACGGGTTTTCGTTCTCTTCGCAAAACTCGATCTTTTGGCAAGAAGCGAAATGCCAACTGTATTTCCGGCCAACGTGGTTTATTATTTCTTCTTTCGTTGAATCCTCGTATGCTTTATATGTAATAGGAGAGAGAGATAGATATACATCGAATGGAATAAAAATATCGTATAAACGCGACATAAAAGTGAACGGTCAATTACTCGACAGATTTTTCGAGGCACGGTCTGTCGCAATGAAAATCCCGAGGAAACATACGGGACGAGAATGCCAAAGCGATATTTTCCATTTTTATGAATTTACGGTTTGATCTTTTAATGACGGAGATACGCGTAGAGAAAATTGTCTTGTTCTTAGAACGTACGCTTTCTTGGAATCGAATTCATCCGAGGAATTACATTTGATTAAAACGCGTTTGTGCGAAAATCTGTGAAAATTTATTGAAAAAACATAGCGTGATGAACTTGATGTCATTCTGGAGATTCGATAGTTAGGAATGGATTGCGCATAGGGTAAATTGTCCGGACCATTTATCAAAAAAAATTATAAATATTTCACTGATAATATTTTTTATCAAAAAAAAAGCTCAAAAAAAATTTGTTCAATTAATTTGTTTTTAAACGTGTCTATACCGTCGTATTTAAACCCCCTGATTACAAAGCTTTCATTAAATCTTCGAAAAATTCAAAAATCAGGAAAACACTATTTCACCCTTTCCCCAAATTTATTTCCCCCTCTCCAGTTCATCGCATCCGGTCGCTGAAAGTAAATTTCCTTTGACGTCTCTCAGCTGTCGGGGTTGTATGTTCCGCGAGTTAATTTGCACCCTTAGCGATACATCCGTAACGAATGAAAATTATAATCAGATAAAATCGAGCCTGTCGCGACAATTTTGATAATAACGTATCCGACAAACTTTCCCACGATCGACAAGATCTATGAAATGAATCGAGACAATGAAACGAACCGTCCAATCGCGGATGTACATTTATTCTTCCTCCCTGGAGAACAATGAGCTACCCGTTCGCAGCTTGTGTCTAACAAAGAATATCGTACACGAAAACTACCCCAAAAATAGTCGTATATATTTACGTGAATTCCTGATCGTACGACGGGAATCGAGCTTCGCGTGGGTTCGTTATCGTTACGAATCGGCGCACGATTAACGCGATGAACCCCAACGATACACCAGAGTCCGGTTGGAAGCTCGCGAACACAATAATACATCGCAGTTTGATGGCGCAGGTGCGAAATCACGGTACGACAAATAAGCGTGTACACGCGGATATATCGTCGGGCAGTCAACGAGCGCATCGAGAGATGTCGCCAGCTGTCCAAAATCACGATAAATTCACACGCCGCTTATCCCCGTAAGTTCCGGAACACTGGCCTCACTGGCAAATTCGAGGAGGCCGATAATCTCTCCGAAACATAGTCGTAGTCGATGCACCTGCATGTGAAATTCACCCTCAACCCCTAAACCCCATCCGCTTTCCTCACCCGCGCTCGCCTTGCCTTCACGCACAATGACCACGCTTCTAATTATGCGGTCTGACAAACGAGTCCCATTCGTTCATTATTGCAGATCGTGCGGTTAAAGGGGTAAGAAGAACGAAGGGAATTCTCGAAAGTCACTGGCTACGGTAGTTTGCTTTTGTTAATCGTTTCCTCACAAATCCAACGTTCGAAATATATTTTTCCTTTCTCTTTTTTTACAATATTCATTAACTTCACGCTCGTTTCGTAAGAATGACACGGCTGTTTGAAATATAAATTGATTTTTTTTCGCTGTTACCAACCGCCCTTACAATTTCCTCGAGCGATGTAGCGATTCGAGGGATTTTTTCAGCTTTTTTGTAAAGAAATCTGGATATCAAGAGAGGGTGGCGAGTCGAGCGAGGTAGAAAAACAAATAGTTTTACGGTGATGGATGTTAGGACGGATTTACAGGGGGTAAGTTCCTGGTAAGACGCGATAGGGATGAAACCTAATACGCGGATAGACCTAGAAAGAAAAGGTAAAAAACAAGAAGGAAAACGTCGGTTCGGACGTAACGTACCTACGGAAGGTTCCGACGAGAACTAAAGAAACGAAAGACCCGCGGACACGTGCGAACACGAAGGTTGTAGGGAAAAGCGCGAATCGACATCGGGATGGTGTTTTAAAACGAGTATGTTATCGATAATCGAAATCAGAGGGCATACACATTGCGCGGGGGTTGTGCGATTCCCTCTCTCTCGTTCTCTCTGTGTGTTTCACCACCCCCTTTCAGTAAATATATACGTTCATCCCCGATCTGGATTTTTGGTACGCGAGATGGTGGCGCCCTCTGGTTTCTACACATACAAATACACACGTGTATACGGAGAACCCGGCGAGATCGGTCGCTACACGATCTCGCGTCGAGGGTGACCAGCCGCGAACATTCCGATACTCTCTGGGAGATTTCACCCCCTTTCAACCCCTACACGTACCATGACGTTCTTCGCTTCCTTGCAGTGTCTCTGTTCGCATACAACCCAGATATATATTTAAAAAGATAGAGAGAGGGAGGGGGAGAGAGAGAGAGTTAGAACCGACGACACGAGAGCGATCCGTATCTACCCCTCGAACGCTAGCTCTCCCAGTCGCCTCTCGCATTTTATATCCGGGCGACGACGAAAAGCGATCTGAGCGAAGCACGGATCGAGATCATCGTCACTACGGAAAACGTGTCGACAACGAAACGCCGACGACTATCGAGTTAACGTGCCCCGTCGCGCGACAACAAAAAAAAGAAGAAGAAGAAGAAGAACGAAGTACGTAAAACGTTTTCATCCCCCGCGTCGCCCATATATTTCTATATAGATTCGTGACACTGATTTTTCTATTCGACGTGAAGAGGACACGTAGGACGTAAGAATGGACGATGAAAGCTCAGAGATCCGTATAATTCTCTTTGCTCGAGGTCTTCTTCGACGCGATCCGTTGTCGTGTATCATCCCCTAGAGGATTGCTCGTTCGTCGAAAAGGGTTAAGGGCGACCGAGCGCGATACCTCGACCGTTTCTACGCCAAGGAGGAGGGCGGAAGTGTATAGTTTCATGACGTATATAACTAATTTATATGATATATACACATATAACTATATACGAATACAAGACATTAATTAATTATCTCCCGACTTTCACTTCCGTCGGAATTTCTAGCTTCAACCCCCTTTTCGTTCTTTCGCCAAATAATTCTTACCGAATACATTGTTACTCTCGAGCACAATAATAGCTCTGATATCAAATATACATATACATATATATATATATATATATATATATATATATATATATATTTGATCCCTCTAGGTTATACTCCTGTTGCAGCACACCCCAATGACTCCTTACAAGGGGTACGAATCTATACGTTATGCCCGCAAGGAGTACGCGAGAAACCCTCTCTATTGCTCAACAACCCCCTCCCCTCTCACCCTGCAACACCACCACCTATACATAATACGTATACCCTACTCATCTCCCGATTCAACGCCTCTCAGACTCTCTCGCGCGCGAGTTGTGGGATATGAGGCGCGAGCTTCGCAGTGCTTCACGCTCATTCTACTCCTCTATGTATCGTTCGTATATAGCTAACTCTCGTGTTCCGACGGTGGGCTACCGTCTCTTATACACGTTATATATATATATATATATATATATATATATATATATATATGGGGGTGTGTATATAACTCTCGGATGGAGTATACGCGTGTATACGTCGTGAATGCGGTGACGCGTATACAGGGGGTGGCATACCGCGATCGGACTCGTGGCCCCCGGGGGTCGATCGCTCATCTCTCCTCATTCCTGTCTAGGTACATTGAAGTACCGCCCGTATATACGGGCAATCCCATGCCAACTCGATCAACGTCCTTTCCTCGTTTTCGGTAAATTTGATTACTTTTTTTTATATCGTTTTTACACCCCTAAAATATCACTATTTTTTAAATTTTCTTACACTTTTCTTAGAGAAGGTTTTATCAGGAGTGGGAGTATAAAACCGGAATTTGCCTATAGATGGGGCTAGTCGTCAGTTTAGGAACCGTAAGATCGATTCTGCAGCGCTATCATTGTTCTCTAGTTGTCCTCAAGTTCCATACACCGATATATTTTTCCATAACCTTAAACATGTTGAGTTTTGTGCCTGCGAACTACGATTTGCTGATAGCATTGGTTTTTTGATATCATTTGAAGAAACCTGCTGAAGAATCATATCGAATCCTTGTCGAAACTTACGGTGAACATGCTCTTGGTAAAACACAGTGTTTCAAGTAATTTAAAAAATTCAAAATTCGTGATTTTTAGGTGAGAAACGAAGAAGTTCGCAGAGAATGAAGTGCAAACCAAAATAAACAAGAACTTGCGGATCAATCGAATGTGACGCAGAAAGCTGTCTTCATTCGTTTGAAATATTTTTTATCATTTTTAAACAACAAACGTGTCATTTTTATAAAATAATTCTCGTTTCATACTTCGAGACCTGGTATATATATTTAAGGCGTCGACGATTTATTCGAAACATGATTGAAATGTGTCGCGAAGGTCGATCGGTAATATAAATGGTAATGGAGACGATCCGAGGATTGGACGAAAGATTTTGTTAACACGGAAAAGACCATGGTACTCTGGTCTAGCGATAAGGTTATAGTTCGTACTGTATGTTAGGTACCGCGTCGTCATCGTACGAAACACGTTTCGTTCGTATCGGAACATGGAGGTCCTCTCTGAACTTGCCTTTTGCCTCTCTTGGTAATATCTCTTCGCTGCTATCCACCCATCTTACATCGATCATCCGCTTGGATTCTATTACATTTTTCAGTCGTTCGGTCCTGTACCCACACACATACACACATACGTTAGAACGTGAATTTTCGACCGATTCTCAAACAAAGTGACAAACACCCCCTTCGTAGTTTCGAAATAATTTCGTGAGGATTTTCACAAAAAATTCCACCCCGTCCGCATCCTTTCACTGGATAAATACGGCACGG
This sequence comes from Tryphoninae sp. A BG-2022a, assembly GCA_030522965.1. Taxonomy (NCBI): domain Eukaryota; kingdom Metazoa; phylum Arthropoda; class Insecta; order Hymenoptera; family Ichneumonidae; species Tryphoninae sp. A BG-2022a. The sequence goes on along the minus strand of JAPYZT010004329.1, from coordinate 5,082 downwards.
ATATAGAATTAATCTCGTGGCAGCTCGACAGTTTGTGTCACTTGTCGTTTTTTTTTTCATTCTCTCTTTCCCCTCGCCCTCTTTTTATTCTCGTTTAAATCGCACTTTACCCGGTGAAAGTCATTCTCACGGTTGACGAGTCTCTTACTCTCGTCTCCCGAGGGACCATTGGCAAATATAAGAAAGAGGAAGAAAGATAGAGAGGAAAAAGGAATGAGAAAGAGAGAGAGAGGTGGAGGTGAGCAAAGAAAGCTGCGTGGACCAGGCCGGGACCAGAACATTTTATGAAAATTACCATCGAATAAAAAAGTAAAACAGATAAAAACTAATGTATGCGGGGGCTAAGGGTTGGGCATGGTGGTTGAAGAGGGGAGAGAGAGAGGGAGAGAGAAAAGGACGAAAAGCCATGCGATCCCGTTCTAAATTTGCATATAGCTCCGCGTACCTCCGGCTTCGTAGCTTCGTCGCTGCTTACATACATACACGCATATATATATATATATATATATATATATATATATATATATACGAAGATTTAGGTTTGTTGCGGCAGAGTCTGCTTTTCGCCATTTTAAGAATATATATCGACGCTCGAGTTCTCGTTCGCATTATGTAGAGTACATAAAATTGCTTTTACCTTCTATTAACAATTCATATTTCTTGCGTTAAAGTCGCTCTCCGCCGTCTTCGCGTCTCCGTCACCGAGACGGGCGAACCGAAAAAAAATGTCCGTCGCCCGCGACCATTCGCAAGCTTGGGTGCGATAAAAAGTTATTAGCGCGGAAGATTTTTCCCGGGAACGCAATCGCCGTATCGCTCGTTTTACTTATACCGATGTATATATGTATATCCCTGAGTTTGGTCGAGAGTGAATGTGTCTCGGTACTTTCCTTCGTACTTTCGAGGAAGATCTTCGCAACGTCTTTATGTCGGAAACGACGTAAAGTTTCGGACGAAACTATCTCGGGTGTCAAGTTCCGGGATATCTCCGGAACTAGCCTTTGATTTGGAGGAAAGGTGCGTTTCTGCACGCTTCGTCCTGGGCATTTCGAAGATACACTGGCCTCGCGTTTCCGGCGAGCAACGGGCTTAATGGCCGCCGATCTAATTGCTTCCGGCGAGCCCTCGTGTTCGTTCATTCGGTCAAATTTAATATCCGGAATTACGCGGCGTCGCCGCTGACAGGGGTGAATGAATGCGCGCGTGAATAGATGGATATATAAGGTTTGCATATATATTTATGCTGCAGTTGCAGAATTGAAAGAAAGGTTTATATATATGGGTATATACAGGGTGTTTGTCAATTATAAAAATACAGGAGATGGACAGATAGCTGGGATTAGTACAAACACAATGGTTTTTTTTAAATTGTCCTGCGATGAAAACGGACCGAGATATTAATTCTTAAAGTTTATAAATTTGAAACATAACCTAACAATGTAAACGCGCTATCGATAAATCTGGAGATCGCGGGTTCGAATCCCGCTAAGAACTTTATTTTTTTTTACAGATTGTTGTTTTTTTTGTAGATCCTGTCAAAATAATTATTAAGAAACGATGAATTGACACAGTAACAGAAAATAATTTAGTTTCGTCGCTCAATCGCAGGGGGCTCGATGCCGTAAACTGTCAACTTTGCGAATTGGTATCTCGGCTAATTTTCATCGCAGAACACTTTTAAAAAATCGGTTTTAGTCGTAGCAATGCCAACTATCTCCACATTTTTCGTGTGTAGTTGCCCGATACCTTGAATTTCTTCAATTACGGAAACTCTCGCACGATGTCGCGGCCGTACGCTACATCGAGTGCTGCCACTCCGCGACCGCTGTAATTAATAACTTCGAAAATTTCCCTTCCTTCAACCTCATTTTCATTAGTTTCACATACAACCACCTCGTTAATACGTACGAAACCCTTTTTTTATATAACCGTATAGACAAACGTGTCGCTGTACATAAACGCAATGTACAAAGTTGTACATTGGATTTATATACACGAGTCGTCTATAGGAGAGTCGTAGCAGGTGGTGGTCGGTCGGAAACCTCCCGCGGTACTCTGACCGCTCTCGTGCCCATTGTTTCCCAACCGCCACGGGTAACGTTGCCGCAGTACGTGGCTCGGTGGTTGGTACTCACGCGGATTTCTGCATTCCGCATTGTTGAATTCCTCACGGCCAGGTGAATACGCGCGCACGTCGCGCAACGCCTACCCCGCTTCTCGCTCGACTCACCCCCGTCGTTCGGCCCCTTTCACCCCTTCTCGCTGTCAACCCCGCCATAGCAACGATCTTGAAACCTCACCGCGATCTAAAAACGAACTAAAAAAATTCACTCAACCCACCCGAGTCTCAAATTTTCCAAAAAAACCTTCCCAAAAACAAAAAAAAACAGAAACATTGTCGTCGCGCATATATCACGAGCGACGTACGTAATTACCCAATATCGTACTTAATCTCGCTACGACCGTGTTGTACCGTCGGCGAGGCAATAAGCGATCTACGGAGTGATTTAGTGACCCTGAGCTCTCTGTGCCCGTCTCCGAGCTCTCCCTGCTTTTCTCGTTTCGTAAAGCCCGTCTCGCGCGTCTCTCTCTCTCTCTCTCTCTCTCTCTCTCGTCGCGCTCGCACCGTGGAAGAGAACGTAATATGAGAGCCGGGGGTTGAAGAGGAGCCAGGACGACGTGAAGTGTATGGAAAACGAGCGAGAGGACGCATAGAGAGGACTCCGGTGGTTTGGTTCGTGGCTATAGACACGAGCGAGTGGAGACCGCGAGAGAGCCGAGATTAATCGACCGCGCAGCACTCCTTCCTTTGAAGTATACCCTCTTTGTAGATAGTGGCATGGGCTATCTCTCTCTCTCTCTCCCTCGCACACATACACACATACACACAGACATATATATATATATATATATATATATACGTGTACATCAAACCCGGCCACCCTTCCCCGTCCACATCCCACCGCCTTGTCAATTTTCTTGGGCCCTGATTAATGAACCTCGTAATATAGTCTGTACACGCTAACGCGAGAAAGAGAGATGAGGGAACGAGAGAGACAGACAGAGAACGTCTCGCGTCTCCCTTCTCGTTCTCGGCGTTGCGCGGAGCCTCGGCTTATTAGATACTTATTAGTTATTAGCCGTTCGCACGCGCGCGCACTACGGCCTATGGTGCGCCCCTTTCGATCTCAACTCACCCTCCACTCCCCCTTTGCTCGCCCACCATCTCGCGGTTCTTCTCTTATATATTTTTTCTTTCTCTCTCGCCTCGTTGAAACGAACAAGGCATTTATTATTTATATATATATATATAACGGAAAAGGTGAAGAGCTTAGCACCTGAAACGTCTTTTCGGAATCCGAGGCTAATTGGAAAGAATCCGGGCTCGAGCGTACCGTACTGTGTTATTTATCATTATTATTGATAATAACAATTACCATCGTTATTATTGCGGTAGAGAATTTTATACGAATATACGATTATACAAGGATGTAGCGTGTAAATAGAATAACTGTTTGGGTAATCGAGAGATAAGCCGGGGGAGAATTAATTGTAATCGGTGGTAAGTGTTCTCTGTCTTTTCCGATTTTTCGGTCAACGACCTGATCGTAATTAGTCGTTGATTGGCCAATTATTTTTCTCGGAAATGAACAAACTTTTTTCTTAACTTCTCTCTAGCTCTGCCATTTGGTTTCTCGATCCCGTATTATTATTTTGTACTTGAAGAAAATATCAAAATAATCGAAAGGGTAATGAGAAGTTCGATTTTGGAATTACGTTGAGAAAATTTGTATTTCGTCGAAGATAAAGGAGAAAATTCGGAAAAACGAAATCTTCGATTCCAAAAAACTTTGTTCAAAGCTCGCATCAAGCTAGAAAAAGGAAACGCGCAGTATTGACGCGTCGCAAATATATTGACAATTTTATATAGGTACATACATATAAAATAAATCCCGGGAAAACTCACAAACGTCCCAGATCCGCGAAACTAAATCAAAAAAGAAGAAGAAAAACCCGAACGAAATACGAATTGAATAAAATAAAATATCGAGTGAAAGCGTATTCCGAGAAAACTCGCGAATACACAAAAAATTAATGCAAAAGAGAGCAGGAAACGTAACGAAGAGAGCAAGAGCGCGAAAAAAAGAGAGAGAGAAAAAGAAACGAGAGAAAGAGAGAGAGAGAGAGTACATCGGTTTTACGGCATCGTGAGCAAAAATCGAGTGTTTCCCGCGTAACGTGCGGAAACACGATAGAAGAGCTCACCTACGTGGTGTATAACGCTTTTCTCTATGTATGGCGTAAGCTCTCGCTCTCTCTCTCTCTCTCTCGCTAGTTCCGTGTGGCGAGTATTGATTCCAACCTTGAAACGCGAAGGTGATGAGGCCGGGCGCGGGGATCGTCGCCGGGGCGATAGAGTCACTAGACTTTACGAACTCCAGGTGCGCCGAGAGTATCGCGCGAGTTACACAGTGATACACATAGATATATCTTCCTGTGGGTGTGTGTGTGTGTGTGTGTGTGTGTGTGTGTGGGTGTGTGTATGTGTGTGTGTGGGTGGGTGTATGTGTGTCTGCGTGTGTATCTGGTGGAGAAAGCGGCAAAGCTCGGTGAGCTGTACGTAGAGAAGCCTGTGAAATAAAAGTCGAAGGAGTTACACGGCAGTGACTGAAGAGGAGGGGGAGGGGGGCTCCTAGCAAATGGAAAAATGGAAAAAGGGAGTGAAATGCGACTGAAAAGAAATAAAAAAAATCCTTTCGGTACGAGATTTATTTTTCATTTCGTTTTTTTACGAGTCGTATATTAGATATTTTCTTGTCGTAACGATTTATCGTTAAATAAATAAAAGAGAATGTATTTAAGGCAATGATAATAAATTTTTGTTTTTACCTTGAGAGATAGAATATTTCGATTATATTGGAAGTGCTTTTGAATTGAATTGTTAGGTGGGACAGTTGGTAACGTTTCCAAGATCGATAGATCACAAGGTGTCGCTAGTCTCGCTCCTGCATTTCCTTACTTCGGTTTTTTTTTCACGAGTCGTAAATTAGATATTTTCTTGTGGTAACGATTTATCGTTAC
>JAPYZT010004328.1:0-11876 GCA_030522965.1 Tryphoninae sp. A BG-2022a | reverse complement strand
ATCAAGAGATCCAGAGATTCGTCTTTGTTACTTAAAGACAGAGCTGACTCGTAACTGAACCTACTTTTTCTATCAACATTTTATAATCAAGCTTGTATCTTACAACTTTAATTATTTTCCACGAATCAACTGTGTCCTGGAAATAGCTATCGCCCATTTTTGTTAACATTGTAAAATAATTATGAAATAAGAAAAGGAATCTCGCATCGCGCTTCCGCATAAAGATGTTATCTACACAAGGAAGAGTGTGCTTGCTTTTCCGCCGTTATCGTTTCACTACCGTGTAACAGGCAAGATTGTAATTGTTCCTGCGCACGTGTGTAACGTTTGATTACGTTGGCACATGCGCGAGGCAGGTGGCTTGCGCGAGTTATCAAAAGAGCGATATACCGTACGCGTTCTCTCGCGTACACGCGATGGTCTCTCGCTTCGAGAGAGAGGATTCTACGGAGCGAGGAAACGGGAAAACAAAAATTCATCGCTGCTTTTATCGACGCGGCTTTCGCCTGCAATTCCCACCACTCTCTGGCTCTACTACTACTCTCTCTCCTCTTTCTCGCCGCGCGAGTAAAACGTACTGGGTTGCAATTGTATAAACCGCACACGCGCGTTAAACCCGACTAAATAAAAACAGCAACAGTCGCGGTTGTATAAAAGAAAAATCGATTCGGTTTCACGGGCTCGACTAGCGATTGAAACGAATTATCGCGAATTATAAACGAACGTTAATCGCTGCAATTTATTTAACGTCGATCATACACAAAGAGAAACAGGGAAACGAGAGAACGAGAGTTAAAACGAAGCTTGACAACACTTCCGGCTCCGCCCATCGCGTTGTGAAAGTCCCTGCTCCGTTTACAGTACGAAACAAAAATCAGAGAAATCTAAAGCAATGAAAAATTCTATCGGTTTGTATAAAAAAGAATTCATTCTAAAATTGTCCAATCGGTGAATCGTTGACGAGTCGCGAAACAAAGGACGATGTAATACTCGCATTCCGGAAGTATCCACCGACACACGGTTCGTTTACATTCGCACAAAAATCTGCATATTATTTCTCGTCAATCTTAGATTGAAAAAAAAATTCATTTTACAAAATACTAACCACTGAGATTTACGAAATAGCAAGTCATGCCATCACAATTATCGACACGAGCTCGAGCTTGATTGTCCTTCGTTACGTTTGATTAATGTTACGTTTTCTTTTTATCGTTGCACCGAGTGATAAACAACGAATAATTTTGAAGGAATTTGTTAACACGCACTTTAATGTTATCGTTAGTTCGTCGATGATGACAAAACGTTTTGGATACAAGAGGAATGAGAAAACAAAAATGGTTACAGAGACGACGCGGAAGGAGAATTTACTCGCGCGGTGCCGGAGAAATATTAAACGTTAAACCCGTGGTAGCTCGGTCAAAGGTAGTCAACGCGAATTCTAACGTTGTATAGAGGGGAGGGCTTTTGCAAAGGAATGCGCGCGCGACCCGCAGAAAGCGATGGGGACCCCTTCTCTCTCCCCGACGACGAAAAGGTGGAGGAGGGTCGGGTCGCGAACGCGATGCGCGATCAATTCTCGCGAATTTTATTTCGCCGTTGGTATTCCACCACCTCTCTCGTCGTCTCTCCGTTCTATCCTCTCTCTTCTCTCTCTATCTCTGTTCGTGTATGACCCGGCGACTCTCTCTCTCTCCTTCTCTCGCGTATTTAGAGCGCATTCGTTGTAACTCCGTTGGAAGCTGATCGAGATTACTCCGGCCGTTCGTATTCGTCTCTCGATAATGGGCGGACGAGCGAAAAAGAAAACATACCTGCGAATCTCAACGGAAAACAATATTTAAAAACGTGCTCAAAAAAATAGCTTAATGTAATTATCGATTATTATTAAGAATGAATTTTAGTCTAGTCGACTTTCCATTAAGGGATGAAATTTACCAACACTGCGAATTCCCATCGGGGGAAGAAAATTAATCCGAACGTAGCACGGATTTCCATCGAGGTAAGAATTCTTTTCCCAACGCTAGACACGAGTTCAATAGCGATAAAAATCTTATTCTTTAGTCGCTCAGTTTTTGAGAAAACGTGAGATTTCCGTGGCTAAAATATAATGTCGATGACGAGATAAGCGCCAGAGATTCCAGAATTGCGTAATTTGTTTTGAATAAAAGTAAACAAATAGAAGGGTAATTAGAAACGAATATAGGAAGAGGTAGATTTTAGAGGAGAGTTTGAACTCACCGCATATCTCGCAGCGGAAAGGCGTGTCGTTGGTGTGCGAGCGCATATGATTAGCCAGATGCTCCTTGCGCGTGTATTTTTTGCCGCAAACCTGACAGTGATGCGGCGTCTCGCCCGTGTGCCACATAACGTGATTCATGAAGTGCTCTTTGCGAGTGAAGCTCTTCTTGCATATGTCGCAACGATGGGGTGTCTCGCCGGTGTGCTTGCGCACGTGATTCACCATGTGCTCTTTACGCGTGAATGTCTTGGCGCAGTATTGACACCTTTGAGAGAAAAAGAGACAAGACCCAACGTAACGATTAGCATACGGCGTTGAAGCTCCGAAAACGGAAGGAATTTAAAGAAACAATTGTGAAAGAGAAACAAAAAACGTAAGGGACGTTTAGTTCACCTGTAAGGCGTCTCGCCGGTGTGACAACGCGTATGATTGTCCAGATGTTCTTTGCGAGCGAAACTTTTGCCGCACACGGTGCAATTGTACGGCTTGTCGGTGGCGTGACGTTTCATGTGACGCTCGAGAGAAGGGGCGTTTGCGAATACGTGAAAGCACACGGCGCAAGTGAACATCGAGCCACCGAGATGACATTTGCCATGGCGCGTAAGATCGTTCGCGTTTGTAAATGCTTTGCCGCAAACCTGAAACAGTCGAGAAGGTAGATAAAAGAATTATTAATTGTTAGAGTCGTTGGTACGCTCGTTGTTTTTTTTCGTTGATTTATAAATTACAAGATATTACCTGACACGTGAATGGTTTTCGTTCGGTGTGATATCTGCGATGTACGATTAGCTGATAACGAAATTGAAATATCTTGCCGCAAACTTCGCAGGCGTGACTACCAACGGATACGGGAGAACCGCTTGGTCCCGGTGTAGCTTCTCCATCGCCCGTTTTAACATCGAATTTGTTCAATTGAACTTGCTGAGCGATCGGTGCACCGTTTTGTATCGTTGTTACCGTCTGAGTCGGTACTGTGCCACCGACGAGAGTCGTACCAGCGGCGATCTCGCTCTGTAGCTTCCCAAATACCTCGTGATAAGCCAAAAGCTGATTTATATCTTCGACGTTAACTTTGTACATGTTCTGGACCATTTCGACACCCAGTGTCTTAGCGAGATCCTGCTCGTTTCCGGCGCTTATTTTCACCACCGAACCATCGGCTGTTCTCACGTCCATCATGTGACCACCGGGTTTTAAATCCGGGACTTGAAATCTGCGAAGAAACGATTCACCAAATTTATCGATAAGAGTTCATTGTTTTAGAAATAAATTGAATGAAAAGTTGCATGCGACTAATAGGTAAATGTAAACGTTCTTACTGTGCCATATTGAGCTGGCGCAACTCCTTTTCTTTCTCTGGCTTCGTGGCGTTGTTCTGATTGCCATTGTCATTGCCGGAGTTTCCGGAAATTGTAACACCGATTTGTTGTTGCTGTTGCATCATGGTCTGTTGGAGATCTTGAGGTTGTTGAAGCTGAAGATCGCACTGTACTTGACAATGAACCTGACTATCGCTGCAGCGCTCGGTTGTACAGCTACCTCCTTCGTCTTTCACTTTGTTGTCATCGCGCTGTGTATTCTGGTTTTGGGTGTTCTGTCCGTTATTCTGAGGATTCTGATGACTCTGCATCTGATGATGAGACTGTTGTTGCTGGGATTGTTGTTGCTGCTGCTGTTGTTGTTGTTGCTGCTGCTGTTGTTGCTGCTGGTGCAGCTGTTGCTGCGATTGCATCTGCTGCTGCATCTGAGCGTGGGCAGCCTGCAGGTGACTGGCCTGTATGTGAGTGCCGTCTAGATTGAGACCCGGTAGAGAGACTGGTATCTATTTTTCAAACGAACAAAGACGAACAAAAAAGAAAAACGGTGATCGTCAGTCTATCTCGCGATTTTTGTGTTTGTCAATTCGCTCTCTTTCGTTATACATTGACTGGAAAAGCGTAAGCCCGATCTCACATTTGTACGAGACTATTTAGTTTCATCAAGATCAACTGAACAATCTGTATATAGACAGTGTAACATTAAGTTTTTTGTCTCAAATATATACACACACACATAAATACATAATGAAAAAAAAAAACAGTACAGCGGAGAGATAAGTTGGGGAAGTCTAAAGGTAAGGTACACTCAATATACAAAGCGGCACACATAGATAGAGAAGAAAATAAATTCGTCAAACAATTGGCGTGCAAATTCTACGCGTGACAAACCTGCGTGCCCGACTGCAACGAGGCGTGAACGATGTTTCCGGTATTGTTGTTTCTGTTGTTGCTTCCAGTTGAGTTTATGGAATTCTGATGAGGCTGATGAGAAGTTGTGTTTGTTTGATGTTGTGTAACCGAGCCAAGTGCCATCTCGTGGCCGAGAGACACATTAGCGTTGTTCTTCGCGGTTACTTGTATTTCACTGATTGGGATGGTTTTGGGGGAGGCGGTGGAAGTTTGTTGGGTATGATAGACAGAGACTTGGGGTATGGGACCGGGAAAGAGATTGGTAAGGACCCAATACTTAGCTACTGAGGCTAGCGCTGTATTTACACGACGATTATCCTCTGATCGCTGCTGCGTACTTCCTAATTGTCCTTGACTGGTAGAACTAGCCAAACTCCCCTGATATGCGGGACGACAGCTCTGTACCGAATTTACTTCCTACATGATATTTTTGTATATATATATGTACACATTCAAGACTATATTTTTGTTTGTTTTACTTTACAACATCGACATTCGACATGCCCGGGACGCATGCTTGGCGGCTAAGCTCCAATCGACAAATGCGACAAGTTCATCCAACTAAATCTTACCATCGAAGTGTTCTTTAAAAATCTAAAAGTCTACTGCTAATTTCTATTAGGGAGAATTACTTGGTAGGGATTCTGTCGACAGGACGTGCCTCTACAGTGCAGAATAATAGTTTAAGCGCAAGCTTTTATAGAGAATCCAGATATCCAGGTGAATTTTGTCACAAAGGTCTTTGACTCTAAGCTTATTTATAGTTTATCTACAAACATTAAATATCGCAGTTGCAATTGAGATATTTAAGAGACCTTTGCGATGTTACCCACATTTTGGAGACCCGAATGAGATATGGTTGATTGTCTACGCTATGTGGGTAGTCGGCAATGCTGGCACAAGTCATTATCAAGGGGCTTCACCGAGACGTCAGCTGTTTCTCCATCGCAGTCTAGCTCGCACCGTCAAAAGCATACAAAATATATAATCAGTCAATAACCGTAGAGATCCTTGGTGCATCATGCGTGAATAAAACTATAGCCAGAAACAGCTGATGCCTCTGTAGAACCGCAAGTTGCCACCTTGAAACTTTACAGCGCTACTTGACTTTCCCACATTGCGTATTGATACAATCAAGTGCAAGAGGATGTCTAAAATCTCTACTCATACATACATACGTGTATATGTAAATTTAACACAGAGAAACATTCTTCGAATGATGAATCGAGGCGAAACGTTTTCTTTTTCCAGCCATTGTATATATAACGAACGCGTTCTATCATTGCGCATTTGTAGTTTGGTGGATAGCCCGCTAGCGAGAAGCAGAGTTCCGAGAGTGCGAATTTCATGAGATTGCCACGAGTAAATTTGTGGGCATAGAATCGACTGTCTCGGAATGCGGCCAAGATTGAAAAGAAAAAAAACAAAGAAATAAGGTTAATAATTATGCTCACCTCTTGTTGGGCCTGCGTCGTTGCCGGCAAAGCATGCTGTTCGCTATTCATCGTTGTCGAGAGATCGCCCCTCGCGTTAATCACTTTGTGCAATCTTCATTTTTTTCATTCTGAAAATGAGACAAAAACAGACAGATTTAGTTAATTGTCGAAGAAGATACGTACCACGCGGTAATAATGGAAAAGGAGGGATACAGATCGCGAAACGTGGGAAAAAATATTCTCTCTCTCGTACAGCTCCTACGCAAGAATACGATAAACCACAATCTAACCTCAAAAACGGTGTACCTCACTCGACCCAGCCAGAAACGACAATCTCGCCAAGACGGAATCGCCACGAAAGATCCGCGGTTAACCTCACCGCTGTTCGACGCTCGAACACTGCGTACATCAATACGAAATCACGATTCCACGACTATAATTCGGAACGATGCGATTAATTCAAATCTAAGATTCCACCAGAGAGAGTTTTCGTTCCGAGAGCGGGAAAGGGTGAGTCATCGAATAGCGCGATCCAACGGCGACAAAGGCTCGCAACAGCAGCAGCACAGCAGCAACAGACCAGCGCACACACTTACACACATGCACACGGAGTTCGGCTCGACCGATTACTATTTCGTTGGGGAAAATTCGATCCACGGGCCATTCGCGAGCGACATTTACGAATGCCCTCGGTGTCGTGAAACTCTCCGTTACTTCGTCGCGATAAGAAAATCGTTGACCATCTTTTCGATCCGTTGGCACGTTATATTATACTATATGACGCGTCAATTATTGGGACTCGTGGAACGAGGACAAGGGGCCAACAAGATGGACGGTGGTGACGCGGGGAAGGGTAGGGGAGTGGAGAGGGGAAGGAGGGCGGGAGGGGGGAGAGACGGAGAGGTAATAACGCAAAGAGGTGTACACACATACATGTATACCTATATACATAAACGCACCCCGACAGATGATTCGGGAGTTTACCAAATGGCTGATTATAGAAGGATGAAGAGAAAAAACAAAAAATCAGAGGCTCGTAATGGGACTCCGTTACGAAGGACTCACGTGGTGTGCCGTTGCCGTCGGGGGTTCTGGGCATCTCTCGTTTTCTCGCTCTTCTTTTTCTTCTTCCTCGTCTCTCGTCGCCCGCGGTTTTCTACAAACTCCTCTATCCGCGAAACGCTCGCGTCTCGATGCACGGGGGGGACACACACGGACGCGCTCTCCGTTCCTCGGCTCTCTCCTCACTTCGGGTCTCCGCCTCTCTCGACGTCTCACCACCGCAACTTTCGCCTAGAAATCGCACACCGAGATTAATGGCCACGTCGCTCGTTGATGCGCTCGCTTCGATGATATCGCGCACGCAATAAAGCACCAAAGTATGGTCTTTCGGCGAGTCCTCGAAGGCGTTTTGCGGACGCGACGATAACACTGTATTTTCCACGGAAAGACGGGGAGCAAGTGCTCGCGGCACACACTCGCTGCTTTACGGAGAAAATACGACGACTGTCATGGCCGCCCCTCTCACTCTGCCCGCCCCGCCGAGGAATTACGCGCCCGCCAACGTGACTATGATGGACGACTTTAGCGACGTTTACGAGCACTGCAAATGGGGGAGAAAAGACGAAAATTTTGTAAAAAAATCATTCGAGTATATGTTCCAGGGGCAATTATACGTCGTTCCCGTGCAATATGAGGTAAATTATGGCATACTGTATCGTCGCGGAGGATGCGTGCGCAGCATCCGGTACTATGCGCGCGCACGACGTCGGAAATTCCGGGTAACGGAGGCGCGGGAAAATTTGAATCGCTTAATAATGATACATAGCTGGCACACGTTTTCTTTCAAACTTAGAGGAATTCTTTTGACAGGAAATGGTAGGATTATTGACGGAAAAGACAAAATTGAATATATTCGTTTGTAAAAAGTGCAATCGCCTTTAAAATTAGTAGGGAATGCGATGGAATTGTAATTGCATTTTTTGTAAACATATAATCGAAAAATGACATTTCGCCGTTCCGTGCAGCAGATGGGAACTGTACTCTCTCTCTCTCTCTCTCTCTCTCTCTCTCTCTGTCTCTCACTCGCTCTATTTGTCTTCCAACTTTCGATATTATTATGATTTGTTATTATATTCATATATGTATATATATGTATATATATTATTTTTTCGTAGCCGCTAATAATTCATTTTTCTTATACCAGCCATTATTTACATAGATTTGTACAAACGACACATAGGGTCGCGATTAACTTTTGTGTAAAATATACACAAGCACGATTCCGCAACTGGAGAACGATATTCTTATCTTCGCTTTATCCACTAATACAGTTCCAATGGATAATTTGAAAACACCGTACCCAATAATCCGTTTAGAACGTCTTGAGGCCTTTTTCAAGGAATTCTTCAGCTTTTTGAATCCATCGACCGTAGGAATGCTGACTAGTGCATTCGAATAAACGCCAACGAACGTCGGAATAAAAAAACTGATGAAACACCCGAGTTGAATTCTCGCAATGAAAATCATCGAATCGAGGGAACCAAGATTGTCCACGATAGTTCCATTTGTTCTTTACAAAGTCATTTGGCATCTCTTTCTCTCTCTCTCTCCTCTCTCTTTATGTCTCTCAACGTTTCAATACGTTTCACAGTTCCGTCGTTATTTCATCCTGCGGTCGAAATCCAAGAATTGTAAAATCGTCGATCAAACAATCTCTACCAGGCGTCCAATCGTTCAGTATCGTGTAGCTCGCTTCGTCGATGGAGCTTCGAAATTCCCACTGTGGATTCAACTCGCGATCAAGAACGTTTGTGCCAACGTTGATCGAGCCAACGTTACTGTCGGACATCGTGCCGTTATTGTAATTGTGATTGAACGCGGAAATCGTCAATTCCTGAAAATGCGAGGAAACCGGTTGATGATGACGATTATGATGATCGTGACGTTTCTGACTTCCATAAACGAGTGGCGTTGTTTGTCCAATCGTCGAGCCAGCTGGACTAAGTTTCTCGTTGTATACGCTTGAACTATTTTGTCCCAGACTCGAACCTATCGGGCTGTCTTTCGTGTAACCGAGACTCGAGCTCGCTGGGCTTATGCTCGATTTGTCGCTGGCTTGAAAAGTCGCCAGTGGCGCATTCGCCTGGAATGTCGTGAGATTCGTCGGTGTCGAGCGCATCTCGAACGGTTGCGACGGTTGCGTTATCGCGATCGGCTGTGGCGACTGCTGCTGCGCCAAATGAGCCGCGGGCGTTGGCTGCTGAAGAAACGTCACCAGTTGGGCGACCTGTGTGAAGGAAAAAACAAAATTAATCCTTAGTTACAGTAAACCAAAAAAACGTTAATCGAAGGGAAATACTTAAAATGGAAGAAACGTTTACAAACTCATAATTTCTAACGTGACTCTTTGGAGTTCTTGAAAACAAATGTGCAAACTACTTCATCGTCTCACGAATAACATAAATAATAGATCAAACGTTTTGTCACTGACGCTCTACACTGTTGACTCACCAACGTGTCTTACGGACTTGCGTGCAAAAACGAGACAATATTTATTATCGATAATACAAGCCAGATGAATCTCTCGAACAGAAAAGATTCTACTAACGGTTGTAACACTCACTTCCGGTGAACTGTGTTTCTTGTATCGCCTCAGAAGGCGTTCGGCCCACGCGAGCAGTCTCTGCCAGTCCTCGGGCGGTAAATATATTTCCTCGTCTTTCTTGTTAACGAGTACCAATATTCTCGCTAAATCCCGAAGCACGGGTCTGTAAGCTTGAATACCAACAGCACCGTCGCCGTTATTGCCCGAGTAATACAGCTCTCGTACTTGTCTTCTCGTGTCGTTTAGCATCGCTAGAAACGTTTGTCCCTCGCCTCTTAGTGTGCCCAGATGTTTGAGGAATTCTCGTCGCTCGGCGCTGTGAGAACAAACGAAGAAAAACGTTATTAACATTTTAGAAATTTTCTGGCGAGGAAATTATTTATCGAATTATCAATTAAAAAAAAATCCCTTTGTGAGTTGGATTAAAGGGCGTATGATTGCAAACCTGTCCTCGAACTGCCGAACAATTTTAGCCGCCTTTTTCTTACGTTGATGAACGACTATAGCACCGCACATGATAATGAAGACGCATATCGTCGCACCTGATACAACACCGACGAGAATCGCCACTTGGCTACCTGTTAGACCAAACATGTAGCCGGTTTCTTTGCAAATACGTCCCATGTACTCGTCTCGCGTTGACCAGTCGGCTGTGTGACCGGACGGGCACGTGTCGACGCATGTACCACGATGAAGAAGAATAGCGCATCTTGCACAATATTCACCCCGACATCTCAAACAGCCACCCTCGCTCTCGACGCATTCTGAAAAACAAAACAAAAGACAAAGATTTAAAAATTTTGTAATTGAGGAATGAAGAAAATTATATTAAAATTAATTGTATTATTAATTAAAATTGATATAATTGTAATATAATATAATAATAATTAAATATAATTTAATATAATTAATTTAAAATTATATTAAAATTAATATAATTATAATATAATATAATAATAATTAAATATAATTTAATATAATTAAAATTAATTATTTTGCAATTAACGAATGAGAAAAATTATATTAAAATTAAAATTATATTAAAATTAATTGTATTATTAATTAAAATTGATATAATTATAATATAATATAATAATAATTAAATATAATTTAATAGAATTAAAATTAATTATCTTGCAATTAAGGAATGATGAAAATTATATTAAAATTAATATAATTATAATATAATATAATAATAATTAAATATAAGTTTATATAATTAAAATTAATTATCTTGCAATTAACGAATGAAGAAAATTCTATTAAAATTAATTGTATTATTAATTAACATTAATATAATTATAATATAATATAATAATAATAATTAAATATAATTTAATATAATTAAAATTAATTATATTAAAAATTGACAATTATATAAAAAG
Source organism: Tryphoninae sp. A BG-2022a (assembly GCA_030522965.1). Classification (NCBI taxonomy): domain Eukaryota; kingdom Metazoa; phylum Arthropoda; class Insecta; order Hymenoptera; family Ichneumonidae; species Tryphoninae sp. A BG-2022a. The sequence continues at coordinate 981 of JAPYZT010004328.1, read as the reverse complement.
ATAATTATACAGAAATCTATCTTATCGAATGAATTATTATAAAATCCAGATATTTTTTAAACAGGTCGAGTAATCATTTTTTTCTTAATCGTCACGTTTATTTATTCAACGAAATAAACGTCAGTCGACACGTTTGTTTCTTATCGAAACATTCGAGTTTGGACAATCTCCCACGTTGCCACGAGGCGAACAGATGTAACCAAGGGTCTGCTCGAGGGGAAGTTTGTAAGATTTTACGACATCCCTGGTAAACATCTGCGAGGGACTAAACAGAGAGAAAGAGAGTACCGAGTACTTTGGTCAAACGCAAATTCTCATTGTATGAATGTCACGTTAACGACTCGTTCTACGTGAAAGTTCATACAGTTCGTCTCTTACAACTTTACATAATACTTCAACGTCGTACAAACATATTTTTACATCTTCGTCACGTTTCTTCTCTTATCGCTTTAAGAATTCGCTCTAAATTAATTATCGAACGAGTCTCGACGACTCGAGTCGACGTTTTGTTCTTCCTTCTTCCAAGAATGTCTCGATTACGTTACAATCTCAAAAAAAGAAATGTTTCTTAAGTTTGGAAGAGCGTTATAAGGAAGATGAGTTTAACGAAACGAAAATGAAGGAACGATCGAGGGAATTGAGAAGAGGAGGAAGAAAAGAAAGTAACCATCATTTTTGTGATGTACAAGAAATTTCCGATCGAATAAGACTATTTTGCAGTCGTTTTTAGGAAAAAAAATTTACCCCCCCTCAGGACTCTTTTTTTTTGCGAGCCCTTGGACCCCAAAAAATCGACTTTTTCAAATTTCGGTTTTTTACACATTCTTAGAGCTTATATCGATCGGAAATTACTTGCTGATCATCAATTTACTGGTTATTTTTCTCTCGCATAAAAATTGATAGCTAAAAAAACGAAAAAACTTGATTTTTTGCAGTTTTTTCGAGTTTTCGTCCATTAATTTCAAACTAGCTACAAAATAA
>JAPYZT010004327.1:0-10550 GCA_030522965.1 Tryphoninae sp. A BG-2022a | reverse complement strand
ATTTAGTCCTCGAATCTGATCCGACATCTGACTAGATCCCGATTGGGAGTCCGGGACACAGGTCAGAATCCAGCTGTTTCCCTGCCAAAATTTCTGCACAGGTGTATTACTAGGAAGCATGTATTATATAATAAAAGATATTGTAAAATGAATTAAGTTCAAGTATTAAACGATCATTCTTATAATGTAAGATCATTTTAAGTTCTTTCCATGAAAATTCGTGATAAACAATAATTATTGGGTTAAATATTGAGAAACATAAATTTTCAAAAGCATTTTTGAATTTGTAAGAAAAATATACGCAGACTTAAAGAAACATCTTTTTAGGATCATTTTTAACGGAGTTATCGAAATAGTTTACGAAGCCGAGCGAGAGGCGCCGTGGCCGGTGAGGCGTTACCCTACGACCACGAAGTAAGAGAAGAGGACAATGATGTCCGTAAAACAAAAGTAGGCCCGTTTTGACCCCCCTAATTGGGAGGATGTCCGCTGAAGAGAATGAATTCTTATCCACGGACGCCATTTGCAATTATTAACTCTTTGAGACGTGATGACTTTCAAGCTTATGTGGTCCACAGATGCATAGGCTGACGCATATATTCAAAGGGTTAACCTCACCCGATCGGTCTGGCTTTCAGTATATGTTCAGTATATGTGGTCTCGCTGTATCTCATTGTTGGTCTGTTTACCTGTGCATTTATATTGTGAAATGGCGTGTTGGATACGTGGATGCATCACCAGAGGTGGAAAGAAAGATGATTCTGAAAAGAAAAGCATTTTTACAGCTTGCACGAAAAAAAGGTTTAATAATTGGAGTGATAGTGGAATTGCTGCAAGAGGCATCACCGGTTTTAGCAGAACAAGTCGCATCTGCGAGTTACATTTTAAGAAAGATGACATTATAAAAGAAGATATCTTTCATATGGTGGACGGTGCAATTATTACGGTGCAACGTAAAGTACCGGAGTTGAAAGAAGATGATGTTCCATCTGTTTTTCCATCAGAGATTACGTACTGTAATTTTAATCCCATTAACAAGGAGATTTTGAAAAAACAGGAAAATGAAGGAACAAGCATTACAAATCAATTAAAGAGCACAATTAATTGTTCCGTTTTTATGCCACCTACATCTGAATCAGAGAATTCTATTTCACATCACGGAGAAAGTTATCCAGCAATTGCATCCTTGTAATCACACATGAGATGGCAATGTGGGCTTACTGGAAGGAAGATTTGTCTTCCTGCGTGTGGCGTGTTGTACTTGAAAAAAACATGACACTTCGTATAAGTAGCTATCAATATTTTTTATTAGTTTTATTATGATATTATAAAATTATAAATACAAAATCTTACATGTCACTTTCTGTTACATTTATAATGTCAGATTTATATTGGAGAAAGACAAATTGATTCTCTTCGTGAAAAAATGAAAAATATAGAAGACATTCATAATATTTTTCAAAAATTATCTAATGTCACACCATGTAAAGAACTTGGGAGTAAAACCCGGTACTTTTGAACATTTATTTACTATCATTATGTTTTCAAATTTTTTTACATAATGTAGTAATGAAATCATTGTATCTATATATTTTTTTAATTAAAAATACAAAGTTTAGATTTTTCTACATTTCTATTCATTACATTATCGTTCATTTTTTTAGTTCAAGATTGTGTGTTGGATGTGTAACAAAAGATAGCTGGACACGTGGTATGCAGCGCCAAAGATGTATTCCGTGTGCAAAACACTATAAAGATATACTTAAAACATCAAAGATGCTCACGCGACTTCAAAGGTTATCAAAAAGCGGTCAATCTCTCCGTGCAAAATGTAAAAATATTTCTCAGAAATATTTAAGACCAGAAGAAGGTAAACTTTCTAAACATCCATTATTGAATATTCCGAATATTAACTATCTGTAAATGAACGCGTTTCACTATCTTTTATTGGATTATATTGCATTGCGTTGTGGAATACAGGTTGTACGTCTAAAAAAGCAAGTAGAGTGTATAAGAAAAAAATGTGCTCAGGCAAATACACAGGTAGTGGAAGATGCTACAGCAAATCTACCCATTAATCAGCAATTGTCTGTGCAAGCCTGTCTTACAGCTTCTAGTAAAGTAAAAAGTATTAAAGGCATAAGATACACCACACAGTGGGTATATGAATGTTTGTTGTTACGGATCAAAAGTAAAAAGATGTATATAGTCCATTGAAATGTTAAATTGACCCTGCATTTATCAAAGTCAGCATTTTTTTGGTGCATAAGGGGAGGTATGGAGAGCTTAAGTCCGAGTTTGTGCGGTTTGAGGAAAATCCGCCCTTGAGGAAAATCCGCCATCTTGAAAAAAGGGTGAAATAGTTTTGTAAAATAACTATAAAACTATTCACTGCGCAAGAAAATTATTACACCATTTTTTATAGAAAATGAAATTCTCTACAAATTTACTCTCTTGATTTTTTGTCGCAAAATCCAAAATACCAAAGTTATTAACAAACAACGACAAAAAGTGGACGAGTAATTTCTTTTAAGACGCTCTAATGTTTTGTTTTTGCATTTTTCAGAAAAATATGTTTAAAGCTTTTTGATAGAGGATTTTTAGACGAATAAATTTCATCCCCTATTTTTTAAATTTCATTTATTTTTAAAGATTATACAGCCATTCAAAGGTAAAAATATACCTCAGCACATAATATTTTGGGTTTGGGTTTAAAATCGTTGTATTGATAGAACAAAAAAACTATCCATCGCGCATGAAAATTGTTAAGTTGTTTTTTATAGGAAATTAAATTCTCTACAAATTTTCTCGATTAACTTTTTATTGTAAAATCAACAATATCAAAGTTATTAACAAACAACGACAAAAAATGAAGGAGTAATTTCCTTTAAGTCGCTCTAACTTTTTTTCTTTTCATTTTACAGAAAAATATGTTCAATGCATTTCGATAGAACACCTTCTGACGAATAAGTTTAAATATAAATGTATTAACTTTTGTTTACTTATAAACATTTTACAGTGGTGCAAAAATGAGCCTTGAAGTACTCGAAAATAGACATATAAACGAACGATTAAGTATGCGTCGTTTCTTTGCAAATTTCATTAATTGCGGCGGACAAATTAAATTTGTTGCTATTGCAATGTTCATAATAATTAGTTATGAACTCTTTTCCGCACCACCTACGAGGAGTTAATAGTAATAATTAGTTATGAACTCCTTTCCTCACCACCTATGAGGACTTCATAGCTAATTATTACAAATATTGCGATAACAACAAATAAAATGTGTCCGCCGCAATTAATGAAATTTGTAAAGAAACGACGCATAATCGTTCATTTTTATGTCTATTTTCGAGTACTCCGACACTTATCTTTGCAGCACTGTAAAATGTTTATAAATAAACAAAAGTTGACACATTTATATTGAAATTTATTCGTCAGAAGGTATTCTATCAAAATGCATTGAACATATCTTTCTGCAAAATGAAAAGAAAAAAAAATTAGAGCGACTTAAAGGAAATTACTCCTTCATTTTTCGTCGTTGTTTGTTAATAACTTTGATATTTTTGATTGTACGACAAAAAGTCAAGAAAGCAAATTTGTAGAGAATTTAATTTCCCATAGAAAATAATTAAATAATTTTCTTGCGCGATGAATAGTTTTCCTGTTATATCAATACAACGATTTTAAATCCAAACCCAAAATATTATGTGCTGAGGCATATTTTTACCGTTGAATGGCTGTAAAATCTTTAAAAATAAACCAAATTTAAAAATGAGGGGTAAAATTTGTTCATCTAAAAATCCTCTATCAAAAAACTCTAAAGACATTTTTCGAAAAAATGCAAAAAAAACGTTAGAGCGACTTAAAAGAAATTACTCCTTCACTTTCTGCTGTTGTTTGTTAATAACTTTGGTATTTTGGATTTTACGACAAAAAGTCAAGAGAGTAAATTGCTAGAGAATGTCCTATAAAAAACGGTGTAATAATTTTCTTGCGCGGTGGATAGTTTCATTGTTGTAATGCAAAAACTGTTTTACCCCTTTTTCAAGATGGCGGGTTTTCCTCAAGGGTTACAACCCCACAAACTTGAACTTAAACTTCCTATACCATCCCCTATGCATAAACAAAAATTGCCGACTTTGACAAATGCAGGGTTAGGCCTTATTTTTGTAACATTTCAATGGACTAATAATCACCTCCGAACTCACAGTATCCTTACTCTTCCATGTATTGATACATTAAATCGATACATTAAAACCATTAAAGATTGCTATGGGTTTCAAGCAAGTACGTTCAAAGTATTAACAGAAAAAAGTGCGAAAATGGAATCATCTGATGTGCGTGGTCCGTTAATTTTCTATTAAATTGCTAATATAACGTACGTTATGTAATTTCACGGTTTTTCCCATTAATTATATTTAATTGTTTTGTGTTTATTATAGGTGTCTTGATGTTAGATGAAATGAAAGTTTCTAAAACAATCTCATTTAATCGTAACAACCTTCAATTTGAAGGTTTTACGAATTTGGGGAAATATACTCCAAAACATCAGACTGGAAAAAAAGGAGACCACGCACTGGTGTTTATGTTTCAACCTTCTAAAGGCAGATGGATGCAAATACCAGGATGCTTGCTGAGTTGTGGAAGTGCATCTGGAACAGTTTTACACCAAATTTGTATGGAATGCATTATTTTAACTGAGAAATCTGGCCTTAAAGTTGACGGAGTCACATCGGACGGTGCATCTTGGAACCGCTCTATGTGGGACAAATTTGGAGTAACAGAGAAGGAAGTTAGTGTTAGGCATATCATAGATCCGGAGCGATGCCTGTGGTTTTTTTTCAGATTTCCCTCATTTAATAAAATGCTTGAGAAATTTCTTCTCCAAGCACCAATCGGCACGAGAATATTTGGGTTAGTAGCAACAAACCGTGTATTAATTTTATGAACGGGCGCATAAATCAAAATTTCATTATTCTTATTGTTACACTTTCTAGACACCAGATGGTCCGATATCGCTAAAACATTGGTATGCTTTACTTGCGATAGAAAATCCGAAATCTTTTAATCTCAAAGTGAAATATAAATTAACAGAACAACATGTGAATCTGAAATACTACCAGAAGATGAACGTTGCGTTGGCATTCCAAGTAATTGAAATTATCAATTTCAGTACAAATATATTACAAATATATTACAATAGGTATAATGATTGTTTTTGCAGTTTTTTGGGGTCGTTGATGCAATGGAATTGTTTAAAACTGATTATTCAGATCTTACGGACTGTTATGGATCTGTTTGCACCAGGGTTAAAGCATTGATTACAGCGATGAATAATCGAACGCCGATTGATGCATTAAAACCAGGCAACCAATCGTGGAAAGTAAATAATACTCTATAGTACATGTTTTATAAATATGTTGCATGAATACAATTACTAATTTCAAATTTTGTTATCGGTCTAGGACATAGAAGACTTCCTGCAATATTTACAAGTATGGGAGAAGGCTGCTAAAAATATAAATTATGAATTTATAACAGAATCAACATGCTATGGATTAAAAGTAACCTTGAAAGCAGGCCTAGAAATTTGTACTTTTCTGGCACAGAAATGTGAGTTTATATATTTAATGACTGCACGTTTTAACCAAGACAATCTAGAGGTATAAGATCGTTTTACTTTTAAACTTACGGTATTATCATATTGTATATAGTTGCATATAATCATATTTTTTATTTTAGCGTTTTTTCGGCATGATGCGGCGTTGCTGTGGGTCCAACGATCATTCGGACTCGCAGCTTTTCATTCAAATGCATAAACTAGTATGAACATATTCGCTAGTAAACCGCCAAGAGGTTGTAATATATCTGGCGGAGAACTTATGAATGTCCTATTGAGTATCAAAGACATAGAAGATCCTGCAGAAAGACAACAGCAATGGTTAAATCAAATAGACACGATATTAGACCGAGGTAAAAATATCGATATTCTTGCAGAAGCTGCTTCTAATCTTGACGGACATGATTACTTTCTAGCACGACTTCCAACTATGTCTTAAGTTATATTGTTGGATATATTGCCAGAAAAGGCCCGAGATTTGCTAAATTTGGGAACAGTAAGCCACCTACAGTGTAGATTGCTTCGATCGCTTTGAGGGTTACCTCAAAACGTTGGTATTAGGACATAATGATGTAATACCAGAGAAACATTGATTAATATTGTTAAAAACAAAAGGGAGCTTTAAACCCCCGTCTACACTAGTCGACTTGATATCGATTTTAGAACGACGACAATCGAAGTAATCAAAACAGGTGACATTAATGCTGACGCATTATTCAACATCACAAATAGAATAGACGCATTATCCTCTCTACCTGCAGTCGATTATGCAAAACATGACAACGAGGTTACGCACAAAATTGTACGATTTTTCCTAACAACAAGGATGTTTTTTCTCTGTAAGCAATTAAATAAAAATTGTAACATTGAAAAGGAGCAAACAAAGGAAAGACGAAAATGGTTCAAGCTCAGCCAAGCAAGTGATAGTTGCTACAACAATACGCAATCTTCAATCATTCCAATCATCTGTTCCAAAGAAAATGCTAATACTATAAACGTAAAACCTGTTAGGAAAATACAATACAAACAGCAAGAGACAATAACAAATAAAGAAAATAAAAAACCTAAAATAACATAAATTAAAAACTTGTAACTTTATTTCCTTTTTCTATGTATATACTTGTAGGGTATAATTCATTAGAAAAATTAAATATTGTAAAAAATAAATTAAATATTCACTTATATACAATTGAAATCTAGACCGGTAAGAAGTTCATGATTTTCGATTATGATTTATAGTTTACAATTGATTATAAATATATATATTTACAACCAATTGTAACACACACACACACACGCACGCACGCACGCACACACACACACACACACACACACACACACACGCACGCACGCACGCACACGCACACACACACACAATTAATAGGATGTGAATGAAACTGAATCTAGAGTTTTCAAAATATCGCTAAGCGCATCAATACTCGTTACCTTAATATGTTTTGAAAATGGCATAATCTTGTCATCGATATAAATATTAATATGTAAATTTGGGAATACAGCGATTCGATTGTAGTCGATTTGAGTGTAGTCGATTCGACGAAGGCAATTCGACTACACTCAAATTTCTTTGCAAATATTTAAATTTTAATTCATCTGTCTCCTTCTCCTTCTTTGAGCTTTCTTCCATTATATGACTGAAAAAAAATTATGCATTATTCACTTTTATTTTGCCAACTTGTTTACATACATTACTTACCTTTCTGTTTTATTACTTTAAACTTCAATATTTTCCGTCTCCTGCTATCGAAGTACATAATAACACGATGCACGCAATAAAAGCCTTTTTGATGATTTTTCAGTTTGACTCTATAATCGTAAATGGGAGCAATGCCGACTGATTCAACCCGTGTATAGCTAATATTAGGGCACAAACAGGCGGCACGAAATTGAAATGCACAGAGGGAGATAAATAACAATGGGTGGACAGAAGAAGAAAGGTGGCATATGATAGAAAGAGGTAAAAAGCGGGGAAGTACAAGATTTACAAATGCAGAGCAGATACAAGGAGAAAAAGACGAAATAATAAACAGAAAGCCTGGCCCATTGGAGAGCAGAGAGTTCAGGATAGAAAAAAGCAGCGGGGAATACAAAGAAATCAGCAGAGTTGTGGACGAGATCGAGCAAAGATGCAGACCACGCATCAGGCAACAAGCAGTGGAGGAACATAGGAAAGGCGGAATGTCCATTATCAGCTTTGAAAACTGGAACAAAATGGAACTGCTGAGAAGAAGTCAGCTGAGAGGGATGAATATATGGATCAACGATGACGCTACAAAGAGAGAAAACGAGGTGCAAAGGTGATTACGAGACATAGAGAGACACGAGAAAGCACAGGGGAACCATGTTGAGGTCAAATACATGAAAATAAGGCTAGGAAATTGATGGTGGAGATGGAATGAGATGAAAGGTGACATCAAGCTGTTCCAGAGATGGGAAGAGAGACAGCAAGGGCCATTTCGGGCACCATCGCGGCAAGCATGTCGACAGCCCTTTCGGAGGGAGAGATACTGGGAAGAGGAAGGGAACGCAGCAGCAAGCCGGGGAAAAAGAAGGCGGTACGAAAGCGAATGTGAACGCACAAATAAATAACAGAGAATGCAAAGCAATATTATGGAATGTAGCAGATTTGTATAAGATTGGAGACGCGTGGAAGGAATTGAAAAAATACGATATTGTCAAACGAGTCAAAGTGTGAGAAGAGCGTAAGTAAAAAGTTCGTTTAGAAATATAGTACAAGGCGGCGATTAAAAGAAAAGAAGTGACAAAAGGAAGAGCGAAGGGAGGGGGGGGGGGAGGCAGGCAGTGGGTATTAAAAAAGAAATCAGCGCAAATTGGAATATTGAAGAGTGGGAATGGTGGTTAATAGTTAGAGATGTAAGAAAAGAGATATGCTCGGTGATTACTGTATATAATAACGAAGGAATGAGGAAAATAGATAAAGAGCTAAGAAGAATCGAGGAAGAAGCGAACGAACGCAAGATAGCACTAATAGTAGGGGACATGAGTGCAAGAATAGGTGAGAACCAGGCAACAATTGAAGGAATTTTCGACGGGGGAGCAGAAGACAGAAGAAAATCCGAAGATAAAATAGTCAACACAGAAGGGAGAGTGTTATTATGAATATGTGAAGATATGGGGCTAAAAGTACTAAATGGAAGGATAAAGGGAGATGACGAGGGGACCATAACATTCCTAGGAGGAGGGAAGAAGTAATAAGGATCGGTTTTGGACTAAATTATATCGGTTGATAGGGGGGCACCGCAGCAAGTGAATTGGCTAAAAGTTGGAAAAAGAAGTGAATCCGATCACTTACCGAAAGAGGCGATAAGGCAGAGGAAAAACAGAAAGAGGAATATAATGAAATATTACACTGGCAAGAAGAAAAGACTGAAGCATACAGAGAGGAAATGGTGAAGGAGGAAGAGGGCATAAGTAACAACGAAAGTGAATGGCATACATTAAAAGAGAGCATATATAAAGCAGCGGAAAAAACAGGAATGAAAAGAACGGGTAAAAAACATAAAGAGAGAAGACTACCGAAATGGTTTAATGACGAATATAAGAGTCAAAGAAATAGAGTATGGATCGCATTAAAGTATATATATATATATAAAGTACAGAAGTACGGGTGAGAAAAGAGACCTAGTTAAAGAAAAGAAAGAGTTACGAAGAGTTTACAAAAACGCAAAGGAAAGCTGGAGAAGAGGAATCTGGGAAGGGGTAGGGCAAGCAAAAGATATGAAAGCGTGATGGAACGACATAAGCAAATTTAGACATAATAAAAGGATAGGGGGTATAGATGAACAAATAAGCGAAAAACTATGGGTCAAGCACTTCGAAAATCTATTAAACGGTGAAGGGGGAGAGAAGGCAACTGAAACAAGAACAAAGGAGGGAGAAGACAAGAATGAGAGAAATGGTAGCATAGCATAGAAATCGAGACTGAAGATGACAGAAGAGGAAAAGAAGAATTTTACGATGACTTCACAATAGAGGAAATGGAAAAAGCATTGAAAGAGATGGAAAATGGAAAAGCTCCTGGAGAGGACGGAATAGGGGTAGAATTCATAAAAAACTTGCCTAGGATCAAGAGAGAAAAATTAAGGAAGATATTAAACAATGTATGGAAATAGGGAACAATTCCAGAAGGGTGGGAAGTCGCGAGGATCGTTCCAATTTACAAAAGCGGGAACACAAAGGAGCCAGGCAACTATAGAGGAGTGTCACTTCTAGACGTAAGCTATAAAATTATACCGAAAATGCTTGTAACCAGATTAACAAAATGGATAGAGAGGGAGGGGTAATTAAAGGAAAGCCAGGCATGGTTTAGAAAAGGAAGAAGCACAAGATACCAGATCTTCACATTAAATGAACTAGTTAACAACAAAATGAAATCAAGAAAAGGGAAACTATATGTCGCGCTCATAAATTTTAAGGCCGCATTCGATAAAGTGAGTAGAAAAAGAATGCTAGGGAAGCTTAAAAAGATTCAGGTAGGACGAATGTTCGAGATAATAAAAGGAATATACACGAATATTAAAGCAGAAATAAGAATATCGGGTAAAATAACAGAAAAGTTCAACACGAAATAAAGGATAAGCCTTGAGTGCTCTATTATTCAGCCTATATATAGACGACTTGGAGGATAAATGGAAGCTGAAAAACGAAGGCGGAACGGCCATAGGCAAAGAAAAGATTTTCGCGATAAAATACGCGAACGACATTGCCGCAGTCTCGGAAGCAAGTGAAGGCTTCTGTATTGTGCGCGGCTACGGTGCGACGCGACTTGAAATGCGCGGCAGCCAGGGTTGTAAATCCTGACACCAAATTTTTGAGAAATTTGACACCGTTGCTTTAATGTTCACGCACTCCTGCACCGCAAATTAATGGGATGAGGATGGTTGGTATT
>JAPYZT010004326.1:0-10551 GCA_030522965.1 Tryphoninae sp. A BG-2022a | reverse complement strand
ATCGTTTTAATATACATTGCTATAGGATTTATGGCACTAGTTTGATTGAGAGTTTGGTAGGGAACAACGAGGGTAGTTTCGTAGGGAACAATTTTTTTTTGTCCGAACAATCTTTTTAACATGCCTCTATGATCATTTGATTGATGGCTGTTAGAGGTTGAATTTGATAATTGGTTGAACCGACTACGATCATTTTTCGATTTTTTTCAGATTTTTAAAGTTTCTAGATCGATTCACGTAAATTTTGTAATTGATTAAAATTTCACGATTTTCAACTTGTTGTCACAGTCACAAAAATTAAGATATCGGAGTAAACCCAACGCCATTATCTAAATCTTCGCATCAACTTTGTGAAAGTTCTATACTAAATTAACATCAATCGAACAGGAGCAAAGTTACAACCATGTGAAATATCGAGTTTTACTGAAAATCGTCGAAAAAGTGAAACATTGTAATTCTCATATTTTTTAACATTTCACAACTCTACCCAATCGTTAATATTTCAGGAATTCCCAAAAAAATATCCAATTCACAAATTCCCATGCTCGATGGTAGAAAAATGAAAAACAAAAAACAAAATAATTGAATTCTTTCAATTTTTATTTAGCAAATTATCAATAATCGATAAATCGATACAAAACAACGAAAAATGATAATATATTAATTTTCAATAAACATATTAAAACCCCGTATCAAAATATTCCGGCGAATTATCGAGAGGAGGAAGGAGAGTCCCCTCTTAATTCGTAATCGTTAAGTCAACCACAAGCTCCCATTTTTCCACCTACGTTCCATACGTCTAGAAGCTTAGCGGTTCTTTCGTCCCATTTCTCGTACATTTACCGTTGAGACAATACTCTAATAAAGAGGCGATAATTGCAGAAGCATTTCGCAAACGCATGCTCGTCGAATTAGTGTCAATTTTACAAACTTATTACTTAAAACTGCATACTGTCTCGCAAGAGCGTCGATCGTTTTTCAATTCATCCGCCATCTTGAAATTCTTCCAATGAGAAACATCCATCTATCTATAAAAATCGAAGATTTTGGGTGTAGGTTACGATTTTAAGAAACGAATGCCTCGTATCTTCTTTCATCCTTTATTATTAATTTAAAAAAAAAAAAAAAAAAAAAAAAAAAAAAAACAAACAAACAAACGGAAAACAACAGTCTTTTGTTCGCGTGTGAAAAAAAATTGTAGAAACGTGTGAGCCTCGAGTCTCGTGTCAGGAGTTTGATTTTCCGATACTGTTGTAAAGATCGATGCCATCGAGAACGCGCTTGGTAAGTTCGTACCAGCCATATCCCTCGTAACGTTCGTTGCCATTTCTCGCTTGAGCCGCGACCGCGGCGAGACTCGCCGGAAAATTGATCTTGTGTCTCGTGATGCTCTTCAACACTAAGGCGGCTATGTATATTATGAAATAAATGCTGAAGTAAAGCGGCAGGTACCAGAGTTTTTTGCCGATGTAGTAATACGAGTAGGGACGTTTGCTCAGCCTCTGGTCATTCATTTCCGGTTCTTCGGTGGTGGTCGTTGTAGTGTAATCGTGATAATGATCGTCCGGTGGATGTTCGTAGATCAGATCGTGATGATAGTCGTGAGGAGAAGCGAAAGGAACATCACCGTAGCTCGGATGCTCGTAATGATCGGGAAAGTCGACGGGCTTTGAAGGATACTTGTCCTCGTAGGACGAACTTGTGGGAAAACCTGCAAATTTTGGTACGTCTTCGATCTCTTCGCCGCTATATGTTTCTGGCTTTGCGTAAGAGTCTGCTATCTGAAAAAAAGACATTGTTGTCTATAAAAATTCGTCATCGGTAATTTTTATTAATATAATTATCATTATCATATAATTAACATATAATACAATATAATTAACATTATCATATAATATAATTATCATTATTGATATTATTATCACAAGTTATAACTTGTAATAATAATATCAATAATGATAATGATAATAATGATAATACTATATCGATATTTCGATATAGTATTATTCTTAAGATTAATTAGTAAATTAGATAAAATAATTATGATTATAATAACATTAATTTTTATATTATGATTAATTACCTTGGAAAAACTATCCCCAGAATCGGGGGTGTAATCGTCACTCCCTCCTGGGGGTGAGTCCTCGTTCGAGGGTTTCGAATGTTGCTGATAATCGTAACTCGACGAATAAACCTCTTGCGGCAATGTCGCATAACCGGGAACGGGAAACGCAGTTTTTTTCATTTCTGTACTCTGTTCGCTCGGGGAGGGTATAGATTGTTCCCTCATACCGTTCGCATGAGCCAGGACGTGTTCGAAACTCGCCGGGGGATGAAATCTCTTCTGAGCCGATTTTCTCGAATTGATCGCGTCCAATTGGGCGACCGCGTCTCGATCGAGGGTCGTATATTTTTTCGCCGGTGTATGATCGATCGCCTCGCCGTTTCGCAACTTCGCGATCGTCGCTGGAACGTAAATTGGCGAACGGGGCGTCACGATTTTTTGTAAGCTTCGCGACTGACTTGCCGACTGTCGATCGCTCGCTTTGATCGGAATCGCGACGATCGGTTGAGCACGATTTATCGACACTTTGGAGTACGAACCGATTTCCGGTAGCACGGACGATGATAATGATAAATCGATCAACGATAATGATAATACTAATGATAAGAGATAAACGCCGGTGGACAATTCTCCACGCGTCATCTTCCTCGAGCTGACTCGTTACGAGTGGCGAGTTGTTCTTGCACGAGAACGCATATATATATAGACTCGGTGTATTTGGTAGGATAATACGTAGTCGTCGAGAACCGAATGCTAAATGCCAATAACGAGCTATCCTTCCGACAGAAATTCCTCTAACGTAATACGCAAACTGTAACAGACGCGACATAGTAGTACCCGTTACCCGACTTTTTTAACCTCTTACTAAAACATTCGTGACAATTAACGTCGTACCGTCAAACGGTGTTATTTTGAACAGGTTTTCGGAGCTTTTTGAAGGTAACTTTTTTTAAACATCCTTAATTTTAACTTTGTTTTGCTTTTATAGAACAATGGGTTGTTGGGGAATCCAATGTATTAGAAAGTCAAACTCCACCCACTCGGCATTAGTTTATATATGGTTTTTAAAATGGGTCGAAGTAAGCGCGAGTGTGGGTTTCTTCAAGAACGCATTCAAATGCATTTTATATCGAAGATCCAAAGCATAATCGTTTTTTTTTGGACGTCATTTTCACAACAAATTTAATATTTTATGCATTTCACATAAAAATTAAAAAAAAAAACAATGATTTTTTACTATCAGATTGTCATCGTTGGGAAACATTGTACATAAAAATATGGAGAACTTAGGGTGGCATAGACGATCAGTTTTAGATATCTACTATCGCCATGATCGAAAAACGAAATATTCACGTAAATTGCTATATATCGAGATTATAATGATGATATTCATGTTGTGGGAGAGAATGGCGATCTCGTAACGTTCAATTGAAGCTTTTTCAGATGAAAAAAAATGTTGAAGCTTGGCAGGTGACGATAGTCTAAAAAAACTTTGTAGCATCATTTCTGAATCGAAAATTTTTCGCGTAACACGAATATCATGGAGTAAATGGGTTTTGGAGCACAACAAATTTTGCTCTCATCGTCTAGGAGTTTTTTGCTGACCCCCGGGGGGGGGGGGGGGTCGGCAAAAATCGCGATTTTGGAAAGAACGCCACGGCCACAAAAATGGAGCCAGCCGGATGATTCTGGGTGGGTTCTCGAGTGATCGGGGAGCACTTGAAAAAGTTATTCATGAAATTTTCTGTCCGACGAACGAGAGCGGAGATACAGCTTCGCGAAAAGTCGATTTTTCGAAAGTTCACGAATCCATCAACATTGCGATGTGCTGTATTCCGGTGAATTGTAATACTTTCTCAGGCTTTAAGAATCTATGTCGATCTTGAATTTCCCGTAGAACAAGAAAATCACGGTTTCGTTTCAGAATTTGGAGATTTTCTCGACTTACAGTGGAAATATCGTTAGTTCCGGTTTTTACGTTTTTCTACGGGAATTTTTTAGATTTCAGCAAAAATAACGTTATATTCTTCATCAGCGATAAATTTCCGATTCCGTTATTACCGTACATAGTCATTTTGGACAAAAGCTTGTGAGATCCCTGGAGAGGTCAACCTTTTTTTTCAAGGTCGAGATCGTAATTGAACTTCACCAAAAATGTTCACGCTGCGTCCTCTTTCTTCGAATTTCGACGATCTTCAGATATTCCACAATCACGTTCTCACTGTGCGAGAAAAAATTTTCAAACGATTTTAACAACAAGAATCTACGACGAATGAATATTGCTTTCTTTCTTACTATCGGCACTTTACGCTTTTATTTATCAAATTTAAAACGATACGAAGGAACGTACAAATATCGCTAATATATTATATAAAATAAACATACATATTATATAAAATACAGAGAAAAGAAATACGATCACTGTGACGTAGGAAACGGTCAAATCTAAACAGAATCGACAGAGATAAATAAAATATTCGGAACAGGAAGACTCGGTCAGGTTTCGTGATGCGCTGTATAATAACAATAATAATATACATCTAAAAAAACGCACACAATTAATAAAAATACTGTACAATTCTTGACTTGCTCGATAGAAGTTCGCGTCACGAAAAGTTTGTCTGGAAATTTATTTGAAGCGATTGCTTTATACCATCGATAGAAAATCCACATCTGTTCCCAGATGTACGTTGAAAAAACATTTCGTTCGACGTATCACCGAATTTTCGTTAATTATGGACAATTATTTTCGCCATCTTTATCGTATAATAAAAATTCATCGAGAATGAATAAAATCTTTATCGGGATAAACAATTTGTTTAACAACTTGTTCAACGTGACGCTTCGTTCTCTATGCTCGATGCTATTTTAGGAAAGAAACAGCCTTTCCCCAAATGTAACAACAAATCGTGTCATTATTTCCCATCTTCCGGTTGTCTCTCTACGGTAACTTTGCACTTTCCAGCGGT
This sequence comes from Tryphoninae sp. A BG-2022a, assembly GCA_030522965.1. NCBI lineage: Eukaryota > Metazoa > Arthropoda > Insecta > Hymenoptera > Ichneumonidae > Tryphoninae sp. A BG-2022a. Next base: position 5,517 of record JAPYZT010004326.1, on the reverse strand, counting down.
CGCGGATACTTTCGAATCCGCTCTTTCCTCGACGAAGCCAGGATTATCAATTTCAAGATTACAATTCCTCGGAGTAACGACAGTCTCCTCGTTCCTCGTACTTTTCGTATCTCTCGAATCGTTCCCCAATTTGTTAACCACATTCTCCGTCGTTTTACCTCTCTCGTTACATCCTCTCAGATCGTTATTATCCTCCGGCATTTTTTCAATTATATCAAGATTCCTCGCATTTTTTATAGCCTCGAGATCGTCATGATTGCCGACAAATGCTTCATTCGTCATCCCACCATTCTCGACCTTGCCGTCAGCCTCGAGTCTCTTCATTTCGTTTCTCTCAGCCAAATCGATTCCACCGTTCTCGATACCGTTCGTTTCGATATTCGGTATTTTCTTCGGCTTCTTCTTCACGATATCGTTACCTTCGATCTGAGGACGTTTCTTTAGGTACAAGAGATTGAAGAAGAAATAAACGATACCGGTGATGAGACTGAACGCAGCGAAAATCTGATAAGTCGGACGCGTGCCGAAAGCTTTCATTAGATAACCGCCCGTCAAACTTCCGGAACCTTTGCCAACTCCGTAATAAAGTCCGCCCAATAAACCTTGTATCGACGTATCGGTCGTTGTCGTTGATAATTTCGCGGCGTATGTCACCGCTGCTGTGAAACTCAACGAAGCCGTTACGGATTCCAGCGCCTCGAAGATCAGACACAACCATGGATTGTATATCAACGAGTATCCTGTAAATTAGATTAATCGTCATTCTCGATGTAACGGATCGAAGTAATATCCGTAATATCTAGAGCAAAGACAATAAAAACAAACTATAACGTTCACGAGCTTTTGCTCTTAGCGACCCGTACAACGACAAACAAAATAATCAAATGACGCTTTTTATCACGCGGTTCGTTACACTCGCTTGAATCCACGAGACCAGTTAGGAGATTACAGTTTAATTTCAAATTTTTTTCCAGGTTTATATAGAATTTGCATTTTATCGAGTGTATCGTGTCTTCTTATTTGAATTATCGTTCAATCTTGATAAGAAAGTCTAGCTGTTTTCTCAAACGAGGCGACAAGATAAGATAAGAATATTGTGATATATTTTCGTTACAACAAAGTCAAATCATTTGTCATAATTGCTGACAAACAAAATCTACAAATTTTTATATTTTTTCGAAAAAAGCTGAAGATCATTAAATGTCAAGTTATTCGTATTAACGATAAAAAATATATATCATCGAGACTTACCCAAAAGCCTGACGGCGTAAAAGACAAAGCCGATAAAAAGAACATTGGCATGTCCGATCTTCTGTATTATCGGACCGGACAGTACGAGAAGAGGAATACCGGCGATACCACCGACTGTTATAGTGATTCCCATGAGCGACCTTGAACCTCCGAGGTCCTGAAGTAGCCAGAACAGGAACGACTCGATATAGCCCCAAGCGGTACCTGTCGATGAACAATTTAATTAAAAATTAATTTCAATTACATTTCGTCCGTACGAATTTTGCACTCTCAGCCACGCGTTGCGCTCGTTGCTTGACGTAATCGAAAAAAAAAACCGAGGTAGACTCTGTATACAACATATATCTATACAACGGGCAAATCGAGAATCGTTTTCACGAGCATTACAAAAGTTTGACGACGTCAGGCGGAAGTCGTTGCGCAACGCGAGCGCAATCATACGCGTCTATTGTTGAAATTCTTCACGGCGAAGATCGGTGGCCATGATGTAAAAAAAAAAACAATCTAGCAAAGTAGCTTCGTCCATAGTAACATGCGATATTTGTTTTGTTTCATTTTTGTTTATTTAGTACGAACCGAGAACGAAGCAAGCCAGGAGGAGAGCAACGATCTCGATGTTCTTCAATACGCTCAGGACGTCGCTGACGACGTTGCTCGCCGGTGATTTAAATTCAAGATTGATCGTCAGCATTAGAACCCCCGAGGCTATCTTCAATGCGGCGTATAGATAAAACGCTGGTCTGAAAAAAAAATGTTGGAATTAATTTTTGCCTCGACTCCACCGAGCGATATAAAAAGGTGACATTTTTCTCGTAATTTTATATTCGTTTTATTAGCTATGTACGTATGTTTTATGTTTGTTTTTTATTTTATTTTCAGGAGGAGATAATCACCTAAAATCCGTATAGCCTTTTCCCTGACTGGCGTAATCGATCAAGAGACCAGACAGCGGTGACGATATCATCCCACCAATACTGCCGTAAATTCTCTGCAAACCGTAATCGGCTTTTTGCTCGCGCAATATCGCGATAACGGCACCCTCGAACATCGCGAAAGCGGTACCGCCGATTATACCGATGAAAACTCTGATACCGAGATACATCCAGAATGTAAGTTGAGTATTGAACTCGACGACAGTTTCCTTGTTGGAACAAATTTGATCTCGCGGTGCGGTCAGTACACATCTCTTGCTGCAACCCTCGATATGAAGAGTCTTGTAGGGTCGTGTACTCTCGGTCCAATTGACCAAAGCGACGTCAACCGCGATTCTCTTATCATTGTCATCGGGATTTTTGCATCTCGCGCCGTCGAATATATCGTCGTCCACGTTCGTAATTTCCTCGACGAGGTAACGTCGTTTCTTCTCGAGACGATCGATGTAATTAGACTCGATGCTCTTCAGCCTCGTCGATCTTTCGCCATAGGAGATCGAGGTTCCATTATCATTTACTAAATTTCGAATCTCACCAAAATCACAAATCGTCTCGTTCTTTTGCATCGAGGACAAACTCGTCGTTGCGTTACTCGCGTTATCTTCGTTATTTACGATTGGCGTAGCTGTGCGAACGCATTTAAATTCGTACAGCTGATTAGTAGGGAAATAATACGTGCTCTTGGATAATTGACGAACCGACGATTTGAAGAATTGATTATTTTTCATTTGTCTGTTTTCTCGTATGTCGTCACTGTAAGAGAATTTTGGCGAGGCGAGTAATTCGTCGTGCGATGCGTTGTAAACGTACGAGACGTTCGAGCCCTCGACGAGATCGAAGTGTTTGACCGTGTAGCTTCGGGATTCCAGAATCGATTGTAGATCCGTCTCGTTTTGCAAATCGGCGTGACAGATGTAGCTGCGAATGTTTTAAATGATTTTTTTCAACGTTCATTCATCCAATTGTATTCCGCATTGTAGTTGATGAGGAACAACGACGCGTCGGTGTCGAAAAAAGAAGAAGACAAAAACTTATGTACACCGCGCGTCTCGCCTCGTTCTTCTTACCCGCAACTCTCGATTCTCGTCGAGACTTTAGGCTGTAATTTCGTCTCGCACGGATGACTCTGGCTCATCGTGTAAATCAACTCCCCTTCGGCACCCGGACAACTGAGATCCATGACGACTCTTTCAGGAAATAGAACCGTCACCCGGCCCACCGGTACCAGGAGAAGAAGGAGTGCCGCTGCTCCACCGAGTGACGAGAAGAGCGATAGTAGAATCTGAGAATCGACGAAAATAAAACGATTAACCCCAATTTTAGGTACGTCTAGTTCATTTGCATGTTTGTATTATTTATTTATTTAATTCTTTTATTTATTCATTTATTTATGAATTTATTAATCCGTTTCTTTATTTATTTATTCTCTTTTTTTTCTTCTTTCAGTTATTTATCGATAACACAAACTCGATTTTACTCGATGTAACAAACTCGATTTTACCAAGGATGGAGTGGAACACCTTGCATTCGATCAAAAACCCACAATATCTGTCCTAGCGATTATTTAACGCGTCGAACTAAAGAGGATCTACCTTGAAATTGCCTATTCGATCGGCAGCCATACCAGCCAACGGTGGCATAACGATCGCAACGAAGGGCGTCACGGCGCTCATAATAGCCGTCTCCTCGACATTGATACCCAATTCTCTCATGTGTATCGTCAAATAAGGATAGAGAACGTAAAGAGCTGTGAAATAATTGAACGAACACCATGACGTAAGACAAATCATCGTTGAATTAAAAATAAAGTATCTATCTATCGATATATTCGATCAATTAATTTACTGGAAGCTTGGACGAAGAATATCAATTTTAGAGGCAGGAGTTCCTTGTGCCGGAAGTCCTTGATGATCCTCCTGAAGAAGCTCTTGATCATCATCATCTTGGCAGTATGTTTATCTTTGGTACCGCTTCCTCAACGACAAAATGGTTCCTCCTTCGACAAGAGATCTCACTCGTCGACGTCAAGATCGATATATCGAATAAATTCACAATTTAAAAAAAAAACACCCACACACTCGCGAAAATAAAGATCCAAATTTTCCGGATGTCGAAGAGCGGAGTAGCCGGCGTCCCTGGCACGCGCTAAACCACGACTAGGTCATGTTATCGTCCCGTGGAGTCCTGCAAATCACAAAACGTGTCTCGATTATGTCCATTCACATTTTCGTGTTTACCGTTGGGACTTTCTCCTACCATGAAAGAAACGTGTTAGCTTACACACACACACGCACATAGACACACATATTTAAATACACGTGTTCTTTTTCAAAAAAAATATCATAAGATTGAAGTATATGACTAGTTCTCGCACTCGAGAGTATTCTTATACTGTGTTCGATCATACAGGCCGAAATTTCGAATAATTCATGTCGAATACTTCTCATTATTCGCAAAATTCCACCTCCTCGTTGCACTTCCATCTCTTTGAAAACTTCGTTTCGCATCGATGATAAGAAAAATATCAGGAAAATAAATCTTCCGTACGATTTGAATTATCCGAGAATTCTCGTATTAAAAATAAATAAATAAAATGAAAATAATAATAATTTCATGATAATCAGAACGTATATTATTGCGATCACATGTTTCCTCGTAACGTAGATCTCGTTCGAACGGAATGAGAATACAAATATTTACGGCTAATTATATGCATTGAGTAAGGAGAGGCACGAACATTCGAATCACTTTCGCAGCTCGAAAATCATTTTTCATTTATTTGTCACGAACAAACTTTCATCGAGTCAAACACATTTATAATGATCGAAACATAAAGAAGTATTATGTCGATTCGATAGAAGATTTATGGAAGGCGAAATAAGTACGTTGACAATGTGTTCAAATAACGTCTGAAAGTTTTCGCTGTTGCAATTTATCATATCAAAATTAATACGTCTAATGGAGCAATTAATTAAGCGATTAATCATTCGATTAATTTTACAATTAATTGGTTTAATCAAATTGACACATATCCTCGAAATTTCTTTGCTATAAATCAAACCAAAGTTATAAACTCTTGTATTAATATCTTATTTTTTATTTTTATAATCAACTCGCTATTTTTCCGTTTCTCGAATGATCTCTGATCGTGCGCACTCCTTCCATATAGCGATTAAAAAAAATCAAAGAAACAATCGGTATCTTGCAAAAAGATCTCTTTCGCTCGAAGGCTCTCTCTCTCTCTCTCTCTCTCTCTCTCTCTCTCTCTCTCTCTCTCTCTCTCTCTCTCTCTCTCTGTCTCTCTGTCTCTCTCTCTCTCTCTCTCTCTCCCTCT